>JAAGWP010000159.1:0-18905 GCA_013266165.1 Fusarium graminum
GCATGGAGGGGTAGTGCAGTCGGCTAGGATAGACGGCGGGGGAGGTAATGAGGGTATACGCACAACGTCGACGCCGCGGTTTCGGGCAACGGCAATGACGGTCTTGAGGGTTCCGAAATCGATTCCTGTACAAGTAGAAGGCGAAGGTCAGTTGTGGTGTTCTTGTAATCATAGCTTCTCTGCGAATCAACAAGAGGTTGAACTTGAGGGGACTTACCAACGACACTCATGGTTTCGACGGGTGGGGGATTCCCCGAGGCACGATATTAAGGTAAAAAGAGGATGGGGTCAATATTTTTGAGCGATGCGCGACAAAGCTCAAGAGACGGGAAGGAAAGGGAGATAGAGAGAGGATCGTGAGAATATGGAGGGGAAATTTGAGGTAAGGTAAGGTAAGGTTGGGCGGCGGTTGTTTATGGTCTGGGCTGGTTTAGTCCGCTGGGTCAATTTTTTTTCTCAGAGGCGGTTTTTTTTGGTTTCGGTGGAGGGGCAGCGAATGGGGGGCGGCGCTCACTGTATGGACTGTACCTGTAGCGCAGTCTAAGGTACTGTACTGATGGAAAATTTCAATCCAATGACTTCAGCGGTATTCCCTCACCCTGCAGGGAAGAGTACTCGGTACCTGCGGGTCGCCAGGCGGAATGGTGGGCCAGCAATGTATGAAGATGATGTAACTCAAGTATACACTACTTGCTCCTTGTACGTTGTTTCTAGAAGATGCGAGGGCTACGAGGGGGTATCTCCTTTCGTAAAACAAGCAGAGAGTCAGTGTATCTTGACCAGCCCAGTCCAGCCTGTGTTTTATATGTTCGTCATAAATTCAACCAAGAGAGGAAACACCGCAAGACGATTCCACTGTGTAGACCCTAGAAACGACGATAGATTTCTGTGCGATTCTGTCACCACCAAGAACTAAGAGTGCCTACCATCTGAAAGTACCACAGATGTATTCCTGTACGCAATCTATTGCCTTACAGTGGATATCAGGGATTTGATACAGCAAGTCCCCACAAGGAAACGCGAGGCACCAACCACGAGACGTTTGAAGGTTGACTCGAGTCCCCTGTTCTGGTGAGGCAGCAAGATAGTTACAAGGCCTTGCTTCATCAGAGCAACATAATCAAAGGAAAATGAGGGCAGAGAAAAAAGAGGAGCCCCTCCCCCGCTGTTCCATCACTTCAGAGGTGAGTTGACGCACAAGCTAGCTACCTAGGTAGGTAGGTAAAGCGATGGAGGGGCAACACCATGGAAAACCCCTCTAGCCCTTCTGATAACGATAAGATTCACCTGTTCATCATCGTCATCACAATGGAACTGACTCTTCCACCAGCAACAGTCTCGTCGCGATTAAACAAATCTCTTCCAAGAAGTATGAAGAAACTTCGAGATAACTAGACCGGGCTCGATCCTCGGCGTGTGACTAAAAACAATTCAATCTTCAATGTGCATGATGTTGACACAGCCAAGCAAACCGTGCCAAGCCATTTGAAAAACGATATCATGCACTTTTCTACTGCACTGTACTGGACTAGAATTTCCAGGTGACCAGCCAGCTCACCGACAAAGTTGGCAGCTCGGTCCCTTGGAGCATCAGCAACACCATGACATCTCAAGGAAACCCTGGTCAAGTTGCCCATCTTTGCTTCCCGACTAAGATCAACATCAACAACTCTTGTGTGTTGTCATAACCCATGCGGCTCCAGAATTGCGGGGTAGACTGTGGATTTGCATAGCCATGTCCCCATAGCTCGTTTGTTGTTCGAGATAGCCTCATCCATATCATTCCAGCATGATAACACAAGTACCTAGCCATATTGACAGCCACAAGTTCCATATCCTTCCAGTTAATATTGTGCATCCCACTTCATTCATTGGCTTCTTCTCGACCTCGCTCTTGCCATACGACTCGCAAACGATAGATTTGCTCCCAGACTTGGCTGTCCACCGTCTAGCATTGTGCCGATACCTCGTCCTTCATTTGGGGTTTGAGCCAGTTGGTTATATTGACCTTGCCTTCCAAGATACTTGCCAGTCATTGTTCCCGGGCACTCAGCGTGTCTCACAGGCGAAACCAAAGACTCTCGACTCGGCCTCACCTCATTCAGACAGTCAGCTTCAGAGGCCCGGCTCTGCATTTGTAGCGCGATCTGATATTTCCGGCGATCTTCCTCATCCATGAGAAGCTTCATCCGTCGAGGAGTACTTACCCCAAGAACGACGTTGCGAACTGAGGGGATACTATCCAAGGAGTCTCGATCCTTTGAGAAAACACCGGCCGCTGCTATTCCCGTCTCGACGTCCTCTGCACTGGTGTCAATCTCATCGGGGTGGGCGTACGTTCCTGAAGCCGTCCTCTGGCGTGCCGAGAATTTGCCATCAATCTTGTCTGGGGGCCGCACTACGCTTCTCGTTCGGCCAAGTTCACTTGTTGCCCCAGACTCACGATTCGAGGCGGCCCTACGCGCTTCGCGTGCTGCCTTGAACGTCTCGGGAACTACGTTCAGCTCATCTCCTTGCTCCTCGGCTTGTTCTACCGCCTCTCTTGCAGTCGTGTGCGTGTCCGCAGCAGCAGCATCAGCTCTCGGTCCACCCCAAGTCCGCTGCCCCGCTGTGAATATTCCGTACACCATGTAATACCAGTTGTAAAACGGATTTAGGATGAACATGAGCGGATACAGCCATATCTTGAATCGCCGTAATTTGGCCCCGAAATACAGCATCAGTAGCCAATTCAGCCCCAGGGAGATGGCGATGAATCCTACTGGGAGGTCATCCACCTTCTTAACTGTGGTCATGAGGGCCAAGACCATGATGTAAAACAGGAGGGCTGTCGTCCGGATAGTATTCTGCATGAATCTGACTAGGATAAGGATTGGATACCGTTTCCATAAACGCCAATCTGTCAGCATACAAACCTCGTTGGTTACGAAGCCGAGAAACCATCGACGCCGCTGCTTAATCAGGGATCGGTATGTCTGTACAGCCTCAGTTTTGCAAAATGCCGACGTGCATATCTGGATCTGGTATCGCTTCTTGGCTCCAATCATGAAGAGGTGTGTTAACCACCGATCCTCTCCCAGGTGGCACTTTGCAAAATCGAACAAATCCTCGCATTGTTCTGTTTTGTCCACGAAATAGTACTTGGCCATTCTTCGAAAAGCCGAAAAACGTAGCATCGTTAACGCACCTGGCAGACAAGTGACAGAACCGCATCCAGACTCCACAGTTCGCTCAAACAGCTGTCCATGGATGTATTCTATGTCCTGTAACAGGGTTATAAGACTATGCTTCTTGGTTGTCGACGTAATGACGCCTGTCATAGCCAGCATGTCTCTAGTATTGCCTGGGCTGAGCTCCATATCATAGACAAAGTTTTGCAAACATACCTTATCCAAGATACAGTCCGAGTCTATGAAAAGGATGAAGAGATTGTCGTTCCTCTTGAGATATTCTCGGTATACCCGGTCGATAAGCTTGAAAGTCGACTTCTGGCAGTGTCGCTTACCCCCGTGCGGAAACCGTGACACAGTGACACGCGCGGACCGGTAGGTCACGTCGATACTCTTGGGGTATGACTTTGTCTTGAGTGTGACACCAAGTCGATCGATGGTGTTGAGAAATAAATCATCCTCTTCGTCTCCATCGAAGGACAGGAAAACGTGAATACATGCTGGGGGGTAATCACAATCGACAATCGAGTTAATGGCCTTTATAAGAACTTCGGGTTCTTCTTGATAGCAAGGCATGACGATGACAACTTTGGGCGCAGTAACATCGTCCAGGACCTTCTTCATCCGTTTCTTTCGACCGAGCTCATTCGTTACAACCTGGTAGATGCAGAACAGCCAAGGCACTGTCAGGAGGATCGCGAAGGCCCAGAAAGCGAACCACTGCAGAAAGGAAACCATATCGTCTGGCCATATCTCTATAACTCGATTTGGAAGGGGCAATGTGACTACCATGATGGGAAGGAATATTGCGCTATGGTCAAGGTTAGCCAATGTCGCGCTCGAAACAAGGTCTTGTAACCTACCGTAGAAGGACAAATGCAATACCCACTACAAGGCATAGAACATTGATGGACCAATGCTCTGACTTCTGGAAGACTTTAAAAAGGCAATAGACGAATGCTGCTAACCAAAGAAACCATTCAAGACATGCCATCAAGAGCACAACGCCGACTATGCTTGTGTAAATAATCTACCGTATCAGTGAGCATGGATGCAACGGAGCGAGGCAAGACCTTCATCACATTTCGACTTACATTTTCCAACGGCCAGTCGTCTAGCACAGTCATGATGGCGAGGTTACCACACCGCAGATATTGCTTCTGTATTTTTACAGTGGAAAGACACTCGGTTGGTATCGAAGAGGAGTGTGCCGGCGAAGCGGATACAGGTAGCCTTTGGCACAAAGGGCAGATACTGTCGCTCCTCTCGCATTGCCCTGAATAGAACAGTTCGACGTGAAAGAGTTTTCATATACTGTAGGCACTTCTTTTCTAGAGGAATCCTGAGGGGCGGAAGTCAAGAATGACTGAGCAGTTCTCAGAAAGTTGTCGGCTGCTAAAGCACTGCCAGAAATTGAGCGCCCAGCGGGTACTTGCAGATTATGACGAGGCTTGCTATAGAAGAGGTCAGCAAGCTAAACTCGTTGGAAGGTCAAGGAAGATGGAATTCTAATTTGTAGTTGTCCAAAACCCATAGAATTCGAGGGCGAAAACTGCCATCAACCATATTCACAGCAACGGGGACGATGCAAAAGGATAGAATCGTGTACTTAAGTGGGCAAGAAGGACGAACATTCATCGCGCTTGCCTGTACTCAGACTCAAGGGTGCAAACATCCATTGCCAATTGAATCACAGTTACACAGTTTGAGCAATTCACCTGTCACAGAGCAGACTAGCCAATTGTCGAGGCAAACAGTAAATATCCAATCCACCAAAACACAGGAGAGTTGCCAAGGCGAGAATATTGTTCACATTTCCATGATGACGTTCAGTACGTCATTCCCAAGCTAAGTGTACAGGACGGCAAGCAACTTGATGCATTTTGATGTTTCCACGTAGCTATTTAGGCGCTCACCAAGATGCGGCGACTTAATGTCTTCAAGACTTGTGGAGCATGCACATGATTGGTAGACCCCTAATCCTCGCTGACCGTCACGTTGCACGCGGAGACGGCAAGTTGGCAGAATGGTGTCTCGGCATGCGAATCTATCTGGCTGGCCCGATCTTGACTGGCTCTACACTAACTCCATTATCAGAGTTGGGTCTTTCAAGACCATCATTTCGGCAACATGGCCCAGACCAGCGTCGAAGTGAATGCAGCAGAACGAAGTGTTATTTCGTGCAGCCAGGAGCAACGGTACATGGACGCTTGTGTACATGTGTAGCATGCTGCTGGTGCGCGCTGCCACTATGGCTGCGACATGGCATCAAAGGACGACTGCGGTGAAAACACTCGCGTACCCACCGATCGATTCAGGGATCGCCTAGTTAGAAACCTTACCCGTTTGAGTTTGTTTACCAATCGACATCGCTGAGCTGAAGTTTGCGGGATCTCTGTCCCCGGTCCTTGTTCGACCTCTCCAACCTGTTGTGGTAGTATGTCGCCGGTCGTTCGGTACCTGAGTTGACATGTGAATATTGGTGTTGCGATAGAAATTTGGGAGTTCAGGGTCTGTACCACCGTCCGGATCCTCATTCTGCTGAAGATCGTAGTTGAGAACCAAGTTCTTGATGCGCTGCTGTTCCTCTCGCTCAGCCTGTTGCTGGTTCTTCATAGCAACGGCAAACGTGGAATCCGAGGGGAGTTCAACCGTTCGTGTCTAAGCCTATATTAGCTTTAGTGAGGATGGAAATTAATCATAACATCTACCTGTTGGCGATTGCCCTTCTTCGTCAACAACGAGAACGCCATAGTATGACCAGGAGGGAACTCGTCTTCGCCGCCCTCTGTCGAATTGGGGTCGCGATTTTTGGAACGGACTGGGAGCGGCACATCGAATAGTTGCTTGCGCTCAAATTTACGTGACTCTAGGCTTTCTGCCATCATCTTAGCGTATTCGCGCTCAAAGTCGGCCTCGTCTTCAGGGTCGACTTCCTCTTCTTGTCGGGTAACCACGATGGCCTCCTCGTCGAATGCACTCTCGTCATCAGAATCGTCCTCCACATCCTATATCACCTCTGTCAGAGTAATGCTGAGTATTTGGTGGGAAATAAACTCACCTCTGCTTCCTCATCTTCAGAGGCGCTGTCGTCATTATCGTCTCCGTCTTCATCGTTGTCTGCGTTGTCATCGTCGGACGAAGCATCACTTGTAGCATCATCCACATCAACTCCTTTGTCCACACCTGCCGACTTCTGATCTTGAGCCACAGCAAGTTGAAATGCTTTAATCGCCTCATCAAGGCCTGCAGCGAGCTTCCATTGAGGACGAGTTAGGGCAAACGTGTCTTGAACTAGAAACTCGATGTCCATTGGCAAGGATGCCTTGGTGAAGATGTAGTACTTGGAAAGATCAGTGGGATGTACCTGATGTTCTAGATAAGGGGATACATGCCTGGAAGAAAGAAAGGAAGTAGTCCAGCTTCTTGCCTGCTGCTCCGCGGTTAAAAAACATACCACATGTCTCCAACATCGTAGAGACGAGCCGAATGCGGAAGAAGTCGTCAGGAGGATCAAGCGGGCTATATTTGCCAGGAACCGGTGGACCACCTTTCGTGGGTCAGTTGCGTTGCTAAGCAGTCGGAGTAGTCCACGGAATAACTAACCATATCCAAATGTCATAATCTTGTACATGGTATCAAAGATGACAGGATGTTCAAGCATGCGGTAGTTATAGAGTTCGCCAAGGTATTTCACCTCAGCGACACGTCGCTGGTAAAATCTGTAATCATTTTGCTCGAGCCCAAAGGCCACGGACTCAATCACATTATCGATCACCTTGACCACGAAGGCAGGATGGTAGCGATAAAGCGCGCTGAGTAATATTCCAAGGAGATGAACGCTCCCATACTTGACCTTTCCAGGCTTCGAGAACACTTTCTCTAGGATAGCAACAACCTATATGTATGCCATTAGCCAGCGACCACACAAGGTTCTGATCAAGTTTTACCTCAGCTTCCTCCCAGTGAAGTCTTCGAATCTGCTTCAGAATCTTGCTGTAATTTCTCTTGGTCATATCAACATAGATCAGCTTGCGCACAAAGAGCTCCATAGGGGTGCGTTCTTTCTGCTCAATTGCTGAGCGTTCTGGTGGGTCAACATAATAAACAGCATTGTCGATGAGCATACGCTCTGGCTGTCCAATGTGCTGAACCGACTTCTTGCGCTGCAAAGTTTCAAGAAAGCTCATCATACGCGGGGCTGTTTCGGGGTTTCGAAGTAGATATCGACCGCAATTCTCAATGAGGTTACAGAGGATTTCGATGTTCATGCGCGAAAAGTCGTCCAGACTGACCTTCAAGCAGTGGAAGACAACATGCTCGGGGACAATACCAAACTTCGTTAATTCGGCAAGGTAACGAATGTTACTAAGGCGGACTTGACCGAGAAAATCCTTCTCCTTTCGCCTTTGCAAACTTCGAAATTCCGCATCGAGGTAATCAACAAGACCCTTTGGAACGTCCGGCATATATCGACCCAGTGTAGCGACGAGGCGAGACCAGGATGGTAATAGATCACTACGTCCCTTTGGGACCTCAGTCAAGGCTTTTACAAGACGGTTGCGCGAAGCCTTGGAATTCAGAAAACAGAAGTCAACGGCTGTCTGATCGACAATATCCTTGTTGGTCAGCTCTGGGAGACGGGCAAGCAAAGCATCAACCTGCGCACCGATGGTCCGGTTTGCGATAGACGTGGACTGGTCATCGATGGTGTCTGCAGTCTTGGGGGTTTCTGAAGCTTCGACTGGGTCCACCTTCTTTCCGACTTGCTCGTCTGTGTCTGTCTTTTTCTTTTTGCCATCCTCCAGCAAAATAGCGGGCACCTTGCCTTTAAGATCAACCAAATTTTCGTAAAAACGCCGCTCATCTTCGTCCTCCCAGATTCCAGCGCTGTCTCCCTTTGAACGTAGATAGTCACCCGTCTTGACGAGACCAATAGACCCGTTAGAGGCAGCGAATGAATCGTCAGCATCTTTCAAATCGGGCATGTCAGCCCCGATGGCATCCGCGACGACTTGGGCGTTCGAGACAAGACGCTCCTGGGCTTTGACTTGCTTCTCGTAGTTGGCTTGTCGATCTTCAAATACTTCTCCGGACTTGACATATGCTTCGGCGTTCCTTCGAGCTTGCGACTGTATGGATTTCTGATCCCGAGTTATGTGTCCCTTGACATCCTCAAAGTATTTCCTCAATATGCTTCTGAATCGCTCACGCATTTCGGGCTCGGTAAAGGGTTGGTCGGCGTCTGAAGACGGCTCGTTTCCGTCATCTTCTCCCTTGCCAGCCTCGTTTCCTTCTGTTGTGCCGTCCTCCTCAACTGTCTTTCGGCCCTCGGCTCCCGTGGGTTTGACTCCGAGGATATCCCAACTGAATGACCTGACGAAGATAACGAGCAATGGAAGGTTTGCGTGCTCCCGGTCGTACCCGAGCAGATCCTTCAGCACTTCGAGGGGAAACGGTTCTGCGCCAGAACCTTTGTTCGCCCGGGTCTTTAATTCTGGGGTCTTGCTCGTAGCTCCCTTTGTCGTGTCATCGGGTCTGCTGACATCGTCAAGGGTCCTGATAACACCAACAAGCCACAACTCAGTTACCACACGAAGCAGTGCGCGTTGTCGGGTGATACGCTCCTTCTCCTCCTTCTCGCGAACCTCAGGTGCCAATGATTTTAGGATGCTCTTGTCAGGGGTTGCCATGCCTTTCCCAAGCAGCCAAGCCAGGTATTCCGTAAATTCGCCAGGACCGAATCGCTGATGGAGGGCGCTGACAATCTCCACCCCAGCCTCAATCTCTCCAGGCGACTTGAGTCTACAGAGACCTTCATAGCAAGCAGATATAATCTCGGAGAGGTACTTGTGGAGACTCAAAGTTCGAATTTCTTGAAGAAAGGTGCTAAGGGTAGCAGCGGTGATGGCGGTTCGCAGTCGTTTGATGAAGGCAGTGTTCTTCTTGAGAGAAGAATCGAGAGACTTTCCGACGGGAAACAAGTCTATGGTAGATGTTGTCAGCCAAAGAGACGGAAGTGGTGGTGGGGTAGACAGAGATAATTCATACCAGATTCGCCATCCCACGCCTTCTCGTTTAGAGCGCGCAGTTCGCCTAGGAGGATAATGAGTTACTAGACTTAGATGAAGGGATATAGAGAGAGGCCATACGCTTCCTTGCGCGATCCATGGCGGGTCACGATGTGATTGGAGGCGATTCGCGACTTGACTTGGGTAGATGTTCTAGATCCAGGATATGAAATGGGTGGAGGCGGCGCTACATTCAGCGCGGGCGGCCTGCTAAGGGATGTATTTCCCTAGAAATTGATGCTGAATACAAGGCAACAGGGCCGACATGGGTGCTTCCGTCAAGCCAGGACGGAGAGATTGCGAGATAGCAGGGTCGGTTTGTCAATGTTTCGAGTTTTGCTGTTACCTGGTTTTAGGTGAGGTTGACAGTTACTCATGGGTTGGATGTCAAGGTGCCAATAAGGTAAGGTGCCCAGTGGGTAGGTGAATGTTGGCCATGGGTGAGGTGGGGTTAGGTTTGCGCCTACCACGTTTGTGCCTTTCGCCCTGCGGCTTAATTTCCACACAGAGCTTGTTATGTAGAGGTATGCCGTCATGAATAAATCGGCTCTTGATAGACTACAAGCATTCATCGTGGTGCCTTTTAGGAAGGTAGGTACTAAGACAATGTAGTACGACAGCATTAATACTAGGCAAACTCTCTACATGATTGATAATATATATGACGTATCTCTGTTCTCTCCCCAGAATTTAATGTAGGCAATGCTATCTTATTTTGAATTTTCTGAGCATGACTGTCGTTCTAGATCATCGACGCTAAACAGGAGGACCGTACATATTGTCGGATTCCCATTGAGATAGTACTGTAGATAGTAGTTGTGGGGGCATGAGGCCCATGTCATGAGAATGAGAGTACCATACACCATACCATCATTCGGACAAGAACGGTAAGACTTGTCTCAGCATAGAACAACCTCACATAGATTCAATACAGATTCTTGTCTATCCAGGACAGGACGCCATGGAACGGGTGCCACTGGTATATAACCTCATGTTGGAACTGGAAACCTAAAGTTCGAAACTTGAACCTGCAACCTTTGCCTTGGATTATTTCCATGTATGGACAGTCTGGTCTAATAACGACCAAACATCGACGCAGAATATGGCAATCTCTGGGGAGATTCCGCCATCTCCGGTCAGAAACTGGTTCACTTAGACACTAACAAGCTTATCAGCTCTGTTGCAATGTGGGGTCCTACGTGGTTTAGACATCTCCGGCGGCAAACCTATCAGCAGTCAACATGATTCGCCCGTCTACTTCATCTCCTGATAACGATTATCGTTCAACCTCCGCGGATCAGGCCAGAGCCCAAGTGCCCACTCAATTGTGACTTGCATCTCCTCGCTCGAAACTAAGCAAGCACAACATCATGAATAGAGAACCGCAGTAGATCCAATAGAACCCTTCGGGTGGGCTCATACCCATGAGGCGGCAAGACTAACAAGCGGCTGTTATATCACCTGGTGTGACGGTTATTATACTGCGACCTCTGCCTCTTAATCTAAACCCAAATTCAACCTATGCTATCGATATCTTGGCAAATACCCTCATAAACAGTACAGGCCTTGAGTCAACATGGAGGCTTCAACAACAAAGATTCTGCAGCAGGTTCAGGTTCAGGTTCCTCAAGAGTCACAATCAATATCTCCACATAGCCTTCCTCCTACACCCCCAGGCACAGCGAAACCATCTCGCATAGGTAGTTTCCACGACCTACAAGAAATATCGCCAATCGAACCACCTCAACTTGGTCATATAAAGTCTTATCCTCTACCTCCCGAATGTCTTCCAAAGTCCGTCCTCAAAGAGGACCTCAAGACTCCTGATAGTTTTGTCGAAAGAGATCCTCGCTTGATCCGCCTTACTGGAGTCCATCCATTCAACGTCGAGGCACCCCTGAGCGACTTGTATGACGAAGGTTTCCTGACCAGCGAAAATCTTCATTATGTCCGTAACCACGGACACGTTCCCAAATGTGAAGATGACGAGATACTCGACTGGGAGTTCGAGGTGAACGGTCTCGTCGACAACCCTATCAAGATGACCGTGCGGGACCTCATCAATGAATACCAGCAATTGACTTACCCGGTTACCTTCGTGTGTGCTGGTAACCGCCGTAAAGAACAAAATATTGTGCGCAAGACAAAAGGTTTCTCTTGGGGTCCTGCCGGCTTGTCCACAGCTCTTTGGACTGGTGTTGCTATTGGCGATCTCCTCGCTGCAGCAAAGCCCAAACGTGGCGCCAGATATGTTTGCCTCGAGGGGGCAGACAAGCTACCTAATGGTTACTATGGAACATCTGTCAAGCTCAACTGGTGCATGGATCCCAATAGAGGCATCATGATTGCACACAAGATGAACGGTAACCCCCTACACCCAGACCATGGCAAGCCTGTCCGCGTCGTTATCCCTGGGCAAATCGGTGGGCGTAGCGTCAAGTGGCTCAAAAAGATCACTGTAACACAAGAGCCTAGCGACAATTGGTACCATATCTATGACAACCGTGTCCTCCCTACCACGATTTCACCTGAAGAAAGTGCAGACTTGCCCGAGGTATGGAAAGACGAAAGATACGCCATCTATGATCTCAGCACCAACAGCGCAATCTGTTATCCTGCGCACGAAGAAAAGATATCCTTCAAAGATACCCCGGATAGTTATAAAGTTCGAGGATATGCCTATGGTGGCGGTGGAAGACGAATCACGAGAGTTGAAATTACCCTCGACAAGGGTCAGACGTGGAGACTTGCAAACATCAAGTACCCCGAGGATGATTACCGCAACGCACCAGAAGGCGATACACTCTATGGTGGACGGGTCGACATGTGGTGGCGTGAAACATCCTTCTGCTGGTGCCTCTGGGATCTCGACATTGTGCTGGATGATCTAAAAGATGCAGAGGATATCATGATGCGGGCTATGGATGAGTCCATGAACGTACAGCCCCGAGACCTCTACTGGAGTGTTCTCGGTATGATGAACAACCCATGGTTCCGCATTGTAATCCATAAGGAAGCTCATGGGCTTCGTTTCGAACATCCTACACATCCTACACTAAAGATGAAGGGCTGGATGGAGCGCATCAAGGAGGCCGGTGGAAACCTTACAAATGGATACTGGGGCGAAAAAGCACCGGGCGAAATTCAGCAGGCCGTAGTGAAGGAGCCCGAGAAACAGATTGTCATGACCAACCCCCAAATCAACCGCAAGATCACCATCCAGGAGCTCAAGGTCCATTCGGGTGAAGAGGAGCCGTGGTTTGTTATCGACGGAGAAGTATATGACGGTACACCCTATCTCTCGGGCCATCCTGGTGGTGCAACATCCATATTTGGCGTGGCAGGTCAAGATGCTACTGAAGAATTCATGGCTATCCGTAAGTCTACATTCGGCAGTTCCTTGGAAATATAACAACCTTTTTACTAATATTTGGATTCAGACAGCGAAAACGCCAAAGCTATGTTACCGACTTACCATATCGGCACTCTTGACGAAGACTCCCGTGCCATTCTCAGTGGCGATGCAACCGCAACAAATGATGATATAAACCGGGAGATATTTCTCCAAGCTAAAGCATGGAGCAAGGCAATTCTCGACAAGAAGACATCTATATCACCAGATACGAAGATCTTCTCCTTCAAACTCAACCACAAAGACCAGCAGATAGGTCTTCCTACTGGTCAACATCTCATGATGCGTCTTCGCGATCCTGCTACTCGCGAAGCCATCATCCGCTCATACACACCTTATTCTGACGGCTCAGATTGCGGTCGCCTCGAGATCCTCATAAAGATATACCGCGATGCTCCCCAACGCAAGGGCGGTGTCATGACACAAGCACTCGACAGTCTTCCTATCGGTCATTGGGTCGACTTCAAGGGCCCTGTAGGCAAGTTCGTTTACCACGGCAACGGCCTCTGTACCATAGGTGACAGGAAGCGTCATGTCCGCCGCTTTATCATGGTATGCGGTGGCTCAGGCATCACTCCTATACGTCAGGTGCTTCGCGCCGTTATGCATGATCCCAACGACACTACACCTTGCCTTATCTTCAATGGCAATCGTGGCGTGGAGGACATCCTTTGTAGAAGTGAGCTCGACGAATTGGAGGAAACAAATCCCTCAAGGTGTCGTGTAATTCATGCTCTTACGAACCCACCACCCAATTGGAACGGCATTAGTGGGTTCGTGAACCAAGCCTTGGTCCCTGAACAGATGGTGATCCCCCTGGCAAGCGTCAAAGGTGACGAATTGGTGCTTGTGTGTGGCCCTCCGCCGATGGTCAAGGCAGCTGAGGCGGCATTTATCGGTATGGGATTTAAATCGGACGATTTTGTGTTCTTCTAAAAGACTCGAAGTTGGGGCGGATTACCTATGTTTCAACGATCTCACTTCATATATAAAGGGGTGGGAAAAGGCGTTAGGGGATTGACTTGGAATTTTTTGATAAGGCACTAAAATGTCAGATAGCAGTTATGTATACACAAACATTCAGGCATGCTTCACGACCCAACTCCCTATACATCTATACAGACGTGCTATTCCGCAAGTTATCAACCTGAAAACTTACTCCTGCTCATGACATCGTAAATATTACAATAAGAAAAAGAACGAGAGTTGTGTCACCAAGGGTTGGATCAGTGTTCTCCTGATGAACCACCCTCAGCACCGCCACCCTCGCCTCCGTGGCCGGTAGGATCAGGGTAGTAAAACGCAGCAACAGCGATGGCGATGTAAAGAATGATGAGTAGAAACCCCTCGAGGTAGTTACTCTTCTGATCCTGGAGGAATCGCCCCACAGTAAGAATGGCGAGAATAAGCATGACAAGGTCAAAGACCGCAAAGTTCAGGTCGAGAGTCTTGTTCAAACCCCAGCTGACAATAATCGTGAGAGGGGCATTGAAGAGGGCGGTCTGCAGGGTGGCGCCGAGGACATGAGACATGGCCAGGTTAATCTGGTTATCCCAGGCCTCATCGATAGCAGTCAAATGCTCAGCCAGCTTCTCAACCAAGGGGACGAGGATGAGACCCATGAAGGCATCGCTAACATGTCCCTTTTCAATAACAAACTCGATCTGCATGACAAGAATAACTGCGGTCCAGGCCACGAGACCTACGGAAATAACCAAAGCGATAATACACTCGGTTAGAGTAAGCTTGGCCTTGGCCTGATCCTTGTGCTTGTCTCTGTCGTTGTGTTCGTCCTGCGCAAACACAGCATCGTAGATACCGTGGTGGGTACGAGCCTGAAAGAACACGTAGACAAGGTACGAAATAACAAGAAGAACTGAGATGATGCGTGAGATCTGGAGGGTTTTGTGGTCAAGGTTCGCAGCTGTGAGTGACTGAGCGTTACCAATACCATACTCGAAAACTGTAGGGAGGGCCAGAACAACGCCACTGCCGATGGGTTAGTCACGAGACGAGTTGGTAAGATTGGATAGGCTGAACTTACGCAGTCAGAAGTAAGCCGCTTCCAGCTTCGCTGATGGCTTCGCTAAACTCCTGTTCATCCTCGAGCATGCCTCCAACAAAGAAGCAAGCGCCCAAACACAGGAGCATTGTGGCGAGAATTGAACCCAAGATTGCAGCCTTGATAACGTAAAACATGTCCTTGGAGAGAAGTACCATGAAGAGGATGATTTCGACAATAGAGCCAATGCTGTGGGGGATATGAGTATGTGTATCAAACGTATGATGAGAATATCAGGGAGCCTACGTGATTTCGATGAGAACACCCCATACATGGGGCAGCTTGCGGGCGAGCTCTTGGCCAGCAAAACCGATCAAGTTCGCGCACGGCACCATGGCGATATAAGCTAGAGCAAAGATGGTGACATGGTTATCGGGCATAGCATCTAGCAGACGTAAGTCGAGCACGTCCATAAAAACACATCGAGTTGTCAAAGACCTACAGCGAACAGCAATAGCAGCAGGAACAAAGGGCCACAGAAAGTTGCAAATCAAACTCGCGCGACTAGTGGATCTAAACGAGATCTTTGAGAAGTGAATGGGATGAAATCCGCGTCGACCACTCTCGCCTTCAGGCTTGATGAATCCGGACATGTTGCCGTTACCGCTCTTCCTTCTGTCGCCTCTCTTGTGGTCGCTGTACGTGTTGGGAACTGGAAGNNCCTGCCGCATGTTGGAGTTAGGGTTGCGATTGTGGGAGCGATGGCGACGTGAACGTGAACGAGAAGAGGAGCGTTCGCGAGGCATGATGGCTGCCTTTTCTAGGTACGAATGAATACAGGTAGCAAAGCCTCAGGAATTGGCAGTCTTGAGGTGGAGGTTCAAGGGGTAGAGAGGAGAAAAGAGAAGACTAAGCGTAGACTCTGAAGCAGCGGCTAGTGTATTTAGATATATACTCGTCAGGAAAGAAGGACACCATGTGGCACGGCTATTCCTACCTAGTGAAAGCTCGTTGCAATCAGCAGTAAACATCGAGACCCCTTAAATCCTGCAGCCAATGAGGCAGCCCCGACATGATGAAGATGCGGTCACTGGTATCTGTGCCCTGCCAAGTTTCTCTAGCTCCCTGTAATGGTCTCGACTTTAATGGGCCAAGCCGGGCCCAGCCGCCAGTTTTCGGGGGGAAATTACTTGGCGATGCCTTGGCCTCCACTAGTCTATCTACGTCACTAAATGCTGTGCCACGACGTTGGGAAATGGAAACGACATCATTATACGGAGTACATGGCTGCCATTGGATTATCATGAGCAATAGTTCTGCTTGTACGCTTTGACTGCGTCAATCGCTCTGTATCATGTTGTTATCTGTTGACTACCTATGATAACACAAAAGCTCGGCGCCAACTGACATGGGTCTCGTTGCAGATTATTCTTGTTTTTATCCTTATCCTTATTCTGTAGGGAGTCCCTAGTCTCCCACTAAACCACTAAATGACACAAGACTCAAAAAGCTTGTTCGACAAGCCAATAGGGGCAGTTGACTCTGTAACCCTTGACTAATAGCCCTTCATATCGAATCTGCAAGCCACTGCTCAAAACCTCCACCGTCTGTTGGTCCAGAATCCCCAGCCTTGGCGCCGTCCCCGGATTCCTTTTCCTTCATGGCCTCCCTATTAACACTAGCTTTATTGTTGAAGGCGGCCTCTTTGGGCCGGTACGGAACCGTCTCTGCCAACACAACTGTCTCAGTGCCTACAGGAATGTTTAATTCTGGCCCCATCGGCAGGGATTCCATGTCCACCTCGACATTCAACAAGGTTTTGAGAATCACTTGACTCCCTGCCTTACTCATCACTTCATTCATTTGCTTGCACTGTTCTGATGCCACGCATTCTACGCAGCCTCGCTCACAGCGGCAGTTCTCTACACGCCGCAGTGCATCCCTCAACAACTGGTCTACGTGGTCGAACGCTTTGGTGCTGATGCCCGAACCTCCTGCACCACCTTTGGCGTCGTAAAACGTCAACCTCGCAGGTCGTTTCCGTTGCGATTCCTGTTTCGCAAACTCCTTCACTGCCGTCTTACATTCGGTTCGTACATCGCCAGGCATGCTGACAACAAATGCTGGCAGCAGGCTCATGATGGCATGTTCCGCAGCGTGGATTGCAGCAGCAATGTGAAGCCGCCGTTCCTGGAGAATACTCATCGCCTTCTTGGGCACGTCGAGCCACATCCCTTTGCTAAACCGAATCACTGGCGGGTTGTCCACTTGTACTGCATCCAGCACCCGGTTCTTCTTGTCAACCTTGAAAAAACCGAATACGTTCTGCTGTATTTTGATTGTTCCATAGTAAGCGTGCGACCGTGAATCTGATATTGTCCGAATTGCTTCCGTTTCGGTGGGATCGATATCGGTATAATCCCTTTGAACGGTCGTCCATTCCACCTTGACTCTTTCCACCCTGGCCATCCCTTTGTCGGGCTGGAAGTCTCGTACAAGGTACGGGTTGCCCTGGTGAAGAAAAATAGCACCGTCGTACAGAGTGAAGGTGGCTCTTGAGGCCTCCAGCTCTTCGAGCACCACATTTCGACCGTTGGTGATATCGATAATAGCAAAATGATCATCTTCCGTGTCTCGAATAGCGACATACTTTGCAGGGATGGGTCGGAATCGATCATGGCAATGATAGAACCCCATGTCGTCCCTTATTAGACGCTCCATGCAGATCCTCGGCAAGTCTTTGCCGAAATATTTTGCGTCCTCTCTTGGTCGTAATGGCATTTCATAAGCTGCGCATTGGATATGTCCCTCGCGCACCAGCATGTTCTCCAGGTCTACCTGCAGCTCGCAATTGGGCTTTGTAAAGAGCTCGTCAGGGTTCTGCATGTAATGCTGGTCTGTAGCAAACCCATCGCCAACCAATATCGAGAGCGAATCCTTGTTGCGGCGGCCAGCACGGCCACTTTGCTGTCGCAGATTGGCAATCGTGTAGGGAAACCCCCATGTCATGACGCAGTCAAGTGATCCAATGTCAATGCCGAGCTCCAATGCAGTCGTCGCGACTATTCCGAGGAGCTGGCCCTGAAACATTTCAGTCTCAATCCTACGTCGGTCTTGTGCTGTATAGCCACCGCGATATCCCATGACTAGGTTGGTGCATTCCGGTCGCCCCAAGCCCTCAAGTTCTTGCTTGATAGTACTCACAAGCAGCTCGCACTGCGCTCGTACCCGGCAGAAGGCTATAATTCTTACACCTCTGAGCATGAGAGCGCAGAACAACCGCGCGCATTCAAACTTGGTACTACCTCGACCAGATGCAGGATCCCCAGGGTCCTTGAATGGCGTATTCCAGCAGAGGAATTCTTTACGTCCTGAAGGGGATCCGTCGTAATCTATCAGTTGAACGTTCTCGATGCCGAATATTGTCTTGAAATGCTGCTCTGGGTTGGCGACTGTCGCTGAACACGAGATAAACTTGACGCGCCGATTTCCTACTGCAGCGCATATTCTTCGCAGCCTCCGCATAATAAAGGACATATGAGAGCCCATTTGGCCGTTGTAGTAGTGCAGTTCATCAACTATTGAGTGAGTCAATACCCAAATGAGGAGACAGATATAACCAAAGTACTTACCAACAACATATTTCAGATTCTTCAGATATGACCTCCACCGCTCTTCTTGGGGTAGTATGGTGATGTGAAGCATATCTGGATTGGTAAAAATGACCCTTGCTTGCTCTCTAATATCATTGCGCTGGGTCATGGGAGTGTCGCCATCAAAGGTTTCTATCATAGTCTCTTCAAGACCGGGCATATAGCTGATCATCTCTTTCAAACTTCTTTTCTGGTCTTGCGCCAAGGCCTTTGTGGGGAAGATGTACATGGCTCTCGAGTTGTAGTCCTCTTCAAGGGCACGAATAACAGGGACCTGGTAGATCAGACTCTTACCAGAACTTGTTGATGTCGACACCACGACGTGCTTGCCGTCATGCAGACTATTGAGAGCTTCTGACTGATGCGCAAAGAATTGAGTAATTCCTTTGGCATTGTATAGCGCATTCACCAAATTCTGGCTCAGGAGGAAATCAAGATCCCCATACACAGGTTCCTGCTCCTCAAACACTCGGTGGCCATCTGGAACAATCTGCCCTGTATACCAGGGACTCTCCTTGAGCTCTTGTACAATCTCTGGTACACTCTTACGCTCTTTTGGAACGCTTTCCGGGATTGACTCAGCTGCCTTCTCTGGCT
>JAAGWP010000161.1:0-60182 GCA_013266165.1 Fusarium graminum
GCCTTGGGGCTGGGATGGTATGCTTGAGGATACGGAGACCTGCGGCAAGGTACTTGCCAACCGTATCGCAATTAAAAGGGAGCCAAAGAGGGAGGGAGAAACAGAAGCAAGAACCAATGAGATTGCCGGTGGATCGGGAAGAAGGAGGGTGACACGGCTTATTGACTGGCTAGACCGGGCCAAAATGGAGTGCGCGAGGGCGTCAGGTACTTGGGGATATGTACTGTAGCTATTTTTTCCTGCTGGCGGGGGGTTACGCATTGAAATGGATACGAACTTACAAAGGCTTCAGGGGTTGGAAGTCATTTGAGCTGACGGGCTATCTTTTGTTTTGATCCTGCATCACTGCAGGTACTTACATTGATGTGCTGGTGTTCTGCATGCATTTCTACTCATTGCACTCGATATTAGAGCATTTACTTTACAGGCCGTTGCTTTCTTGACCGTTGAACAGTGTGGTAAAGAGGCTCCGCCGTTGTCAAGAATGATCCCCATTTCAACGTCAACGCGCATCCATTCTTTGCCGCAGTCCCGCCTACTCACAGATCCCTCGATCCACCCGATGCTCTGTGCTTTCCAGACTCAAATGTCAATACTGGATCTATTTCCAGTGAACATTCCGCGCGGTCCTACAGGTGAATTGTTTGATTTCAAGCAGTGGCAATGCCTCGAAGCAAGGCACATGTCGTCGTTCTGCCAAGGCGCTTATCGGCACAATGAACCGATTCGCGACCCCGGGTCTGGTATGCCAAGATGCCCAGGAGGCAGACTTGCCTGTCCCGTCTGTAGCCTGCAGTGTTTCGCGTTGTCTCCCGTCTCGGCGTTGATTGCTACGGACACAAGCCCACGTGATCTGTATTTCCGTTAATTGGCGTCGTCACTGCTGATGTACTTACGTGAAAAGCTCATGATATTAAAAAACAGCATCCTTGTAAAAGAGTTCGACCCGTTTTCTCCAGTTACTTAATCTCACAGGATCGAGATAGTGGGGAACAAGATCGATCCAACTTCGCTCATGAAAACCCCCCAGAAATTGTATGCCGGACCCAGTAATTGGCATGACCAGACCGCAGTGATCGACTTGATCGAGTTGTATTCGGACCGAGCAATTGGTGAGGCTCAAGGTGTCTTATTATCCCACTCGGCCAGTCCAAACAATGGCAATGCTGGTTCTTTGATGGCGT
The DNA here is from genome assembly GCA_013266165.1 of Fusarium graminum. NCBI lineage: Eukaryota > Fungi > Ascomycota > Sordariomycetes > Hypocreales > Nectriaceae > Fusarium > Fusarium graminum. The sequence continues at coordinate 1,185 of JAAGWP010000161.1, forward strand.
CACCAATCAGTTTGCATATTTTTTATTTTCGATCGCAATGGATACATGGATGCAGGAACAGACATCTGATACCGGTCCCTTCGAAGTAGAGCATATCTTTATTTTATTCCATCACTGATGCTTCCCATTTATGCAACGTTTAGCTTGGTGACGATGCCAGGGAGAATTACAATAACATTAAGTTAAATTTCCGGATGCTAACAAAAGCTGGGACTTGATCGTGACCAAACTTGCTTCACGACTTACAGAAGCGAACAAGAAGACATGGGATGTACCGATAGCGAATTCCCAGCCTCGAATGCAGTTTCCTATATCACTCTTTCAGCCTTTGTTCTGATGTTTTACACACGTTGAAGTGTAATGGAAGATACATTCGTATCTTGAATATGTAGCCAGCAGTGGCATGGTTAAAGTATAGTTACCCTATCATGGTCGGTGCTCCAGGTACTAAGTACGCTTGTCCAAAAGCCATGCCTAGAGGGACCGAATCTCGTCCTCATAGCGTCTTTGAAAGCCGTGAATAAGACCGCAGAAACCCATACAGACCTCATCCCAGACAGGTCCAATGTGATTCATTGTGATCCATCATGATATCAGGGAGAGTGCACTAACCTCGTCGGTGTGATTGGTGCTACCATGAAACAACAACTTGCCACTAAACCATCTAAGCTATCACCCACAGCCTGGGTTGTCTACGAAGTATTGACGCTTGCTTAAAGCAACTTGGAAGAACGAATTAATTCGTCATGAGGGTGAGGTTCACGGTACTTGAAGATCCGCATTTGGACTGCCTGCTGTCAAATCTCTAGCGAGATACGTAATATCGGTTTAACGGAGACGTAATAAATGATGAAGGCGAAATATAAACTTGAAACAAGTAATTAGGTGCATTTGACATCTCAAATCAAGCTACTTTATACACGACTTCTTCATATTTACGCTATACCTTATCCTGGCTATTTGGGGAATAGGAATAGCGGCCATGGGAATATATAGGGATTCCTGCGGAGGCAAAGCCGTGCTAGAGCCGACATTGATCCAGGAACATGCTCGGGTCGGCGACACTTTAACCCATTCTGGGTCGCGTCAGCCAATCAACGACTGGACCCTGACGACGCCAGCTTCAGGGGACAGTTTTAGTTACAGTAAGCTGTCCTTTCTGATTGCGGCTGTCAAGCGCAACGAAGCGACGACATCGATCATTTCATTCTCGTTCACCAAAACTTCGTGGTTGGCACCCGAACGAAACAGCCTCAGGACCACCGTAATCGGTTTCAATTGGTTCCCTGTCCTTCAATCTTTCTTTACCAAGGCATGCGGCGATAAGAACAACTTTGCGTATTTGATGTCGATTTAGCGGCGCTCGGTCATAGTTTGCGACAGAATATCGAAATCTTGCGACAAACGACGGTCTGCACCATCGACGCGAATTATATTGTACATATAAAACTAGCAGGACTAGAAAACTTCAACAATGATGAACGGCATGGAAAAATCCGATTATGATGAGGACAAGTTCGGTCCTAAGGAGGGGAGTTTGGTCAGCGCTTTCGATGCATTCCGTGTGTCTCATCTTGCCCCTGGTATCTACGTGCGCTAACTCTCGCCAGCCAAGTCAAAGCCGCAATACATCCAACGAACTTCGGGAGGTGGTAAATGGACAGTCGCCGTGTCCATCATCTCACTTATTCTCATCTGGGGCGAACTTGGTCGCTGGTGGCGCGGCGCTGAGTCTCACAACTTCGAAGTCGAGGCTGGAGTCTCGCGAGAATTGCAAATCAATCTGGACATTGTGGTCAAGATGAAGTGTGAGGACATTCACATTAACGTACAAGATGCTTCGGGCGATCGAATTATGGCGGCCAAGCGCCTTCGCACTGAAGGAACTCTCTGGTGGCAATGGGCCGACGATAAGGGCATCCACAGACTTGGACGCGATAGTCAAGGTCGAATTAGCACCGGGCAAGGCTACAACGAACCAAAGTACGAAGATGAGGGTTTCGGTGAGGAGCACGTCCACGATATTGTTGCGCTAGGAAAGAAGAGGGCCAAGTGGGCGAAGACCCCTAGGTTCAAGGGCCCCGCCGATAGCTGCCGCCTCTATGGAAGTTTGGACTTGAACAAGGTCCAGGGTGATTTCCACATCACTGCTCGAGGCCACGGCTATATGGGTAATGGCGAGCATCTCGACCATAGCAGTAAGTTCGACGGATCAACAGTCTGCTCCATGCGCTAACAGCCTTCTAGAGTTCAACTTTTCGCATATCGTCTCGGAGCTCTCCTATGGTCCATTCTACCCCTCGCTTGTCAACCCCCTCGACGGCACCGTCAACACATCCCCTTCCAACTTCCACAAGTTCCAGTATTACCTTTCAGTTGTGCCTACCGTGTACAGCGTTAACTCCAGGTCTATCCTCACCAACCAGTACGCTGTGACCGAGCAGAGCAAGCCCGTCGATGAGCGATACATCCCTGGCATTTTCTTCAAGTACGACATCGAGCCAATTCTGCTTACTGTCCACGAGAGCCGTGACAGTTTCATTAGCTTCTTGGTCAAGATCATCAACATAATGAGCGGCGTTTTGGTCGCTGGACACTGGGGCTTTACAATCAGTGACTGGATCCACGATGTCATCGGTCGACGACGACGTAGCGGCGGCGGAGTTGGTGTATTGGGAACGAAGGAAGGGTTCGACCAATAGATCCTTGAGATGAAGGCTCAGTTATCCATTGCATGTATCATAACAACGCCGCCAAGGTGTTAGGCAGAAGGAGTCATGGCCTGGGGTTTAAGTACAGTTGTGAAGCTTATGGAGTTTAGGTAAAACATGGGAATGGCTTTAGTACAACACAATTGATCATTGACAGATGATGCTTCGAACGCGAAGAGACACGTCTTTGCCCATACTCAAAACGTATGAATAACTTCCTATTTTGTAGACTAATTTCAGATCCTAGTTTACTGAGTTACAGTTACGAGTTTCGTGTCATTCAGTATGTTATCTGAATATTGTTTATACGTTTATTTCTATTTTAAAAGCACTACCCTGCATCGTCCGTCAACCAACGACTCACCACTTCCAAGCAATGTCTTGAGGTGACGAACTCCGTACTTCGCCGGGCTACACAGCAGCTCCGTGCAAAAGAAAAGACCTTCACACGGACGGACATGGGATTCACATAAATAAAGAGCATTCCAGTCGTTCAAACCCAATGGCACCGTGGAAAAGTCTATCGACCGGAATCCCTAGACGGGCGGCAACTAGTGCATAAACGTTTGGATCAAGGCTGTGATCGTTTTGTCAGCACCAGTTGTTCATGTGCCCCAACAAAGGGAGTCTGGTGACTCAAACTCAAGACCAGCGTAATCAATTGACCTTGGCAAGCGGAGACTCGTTTGTTGATGACACTATTTCCACGATTATTTGCCTCGTCTGACCTTTCTTGGTTTATTATTTAGGCTTCTTTTTCCATGGCTGAGAGGAAGGCGAAGCGAAGCGACTCCGCTGGAAGAACAACAACCAAGATGACTGTCAAAGTTAATGGGTCCAGGGTTGAAGAGGTGGGGTCTTCCATTAAAAGCCTATGACGACACATGAGAGCAGCCCGAGTGGGGTTTGTCAAGATGTTGCATCCATGTTGATAATGATTTGCTCGGCCAAGGCCACGGTTCGGGACGTCCGAGCAAATCTTTGTAGCCTCACTCTTGGTCCATTTTTCGCCGTTTAAAGTTGTTTCTAGAGCTGATGGATGGAGGAAATGTCCCTGTCGATGAACACTGAGCCTTGGTACAGGGTGGGCAAGTGGAAGTGCAAGTGAAAGGGGACCCTTTAGATCCCGCGATGGAGGGTACGGTACTTGACAGTGACCAGGCCAAGTGAATAGCGCCGTGTGATTTGACTTTGCCCAAGTTCATTGGGCTTTTGAATTCTGAAAAAGCGTGGCCTCGAGACGCGGTCTGGATCTCTTTGCATCGAAACGGGCGTTTGCATTTGGTAGACGGGTTTGATGTGACAAGGGTTGAAAGAAGCATCGACGGGACAAAGAAAGTGTCATTGACGGCTGGCTGCTTGTGACTGCCCTTTCAGAATGTTTGCGCGGCATATTTGGACTGTATGAGTCAATGCTTTAGACTAGGTATGTTGAGGCTCTGTGCCCAACCTGACACGATAATCCATGAAATGGACTCGTGGTATTCCTGGTATTCCTGGTATTCCTGGTATGACTTGTGGATCTCTGACCTCGAGTTTGAGAAACTTGGTGATCTTTCCAGATCCAAGAAAATACCCGAGATAGCCCAGAACGGAACAGAACAGCAGGAGAATCTTCTCTCTATCCTGGAGACTTGGTTGTATTAGATGGTTTGGTCCAGACAAGGCTTGATTGGCTTTGCGCTCGACGCCCAGCATCAGCCGGGCAGAACAAGAGACCTTCTGCCACCCATTTCTTCAACTTGTCCAATCCCGTGCTATTCTCTACTGCACCAGCAACATCATCTTCCATCATAGCCACAGCAGGTTCTCCAACCCCTGTCGAGGACCAGCATGTCCACTGAACCTTAAGGGATCCACGCACATGCTGAGCCCAGCTGCAGGTCTGAGGTGCTGAAGCCTGCCCCACGCTTCGCTGCACTTGAGCGAAAGCCAAGCCCAGCCCAGCCATTCCGACTGATTGCCCAGTTCTCAGTGCAGTTCCTTCTTTCCTTGAGGTTCCGTCATAGCTCGTCTTGGGTTACTTCCCAGCTTTCCCCCTCCACATGCCATTCCTCTCTTTCTCTCTCATACAAACCTTCATAGATTTGGTTATTGATTTCGCGTTGGGCGTTCTCTATCCAACCTTTGAATTTTCTCCTTGGAACGAAAACGACATCCCTCTTTTGGCTTACAGTACTATCGCATATTCCTCTACCCCCTGTCACACCCCGCGATGGGTGACGTCTACAGAGACTCGCGCGTATATCGTGACCGCGAGTGGGAGCGGGACGATGGCTCCTCAGGCGACGAGCGTTATCGCAAAACCACAATCCGACGATACAAAGTCACCCCCAGCAGGTCAGACCGTTTCGACCGATCTTCCGAGTTTGACGACAGCCGTTCCCATGCCTCCCGCTATGGCCGCGCTTCGGGCGATCTAGTTGAACAGGACCGACGCTCTTATGCCCCGGATCGCCCTCACTCTGCCTTTGAGGGAACCCCGTCGCACGCCAACTTCCATGAGGACCGCGGCCGAGATACAGCTCCTCGATCCTTTATCTATGAGAAGGAAATCGAGCGAGAAACCTATCCTCCGCCCCCGCCTATGCCGATGCCTGCACCCTCTCAAGCAGGTGACCGACCTCGAGCGCCAGTTTATGCAGAGACTAAGGAAGTGGAACGTGACTGGGAACGAAGATCTCGCTTCGACGCTCTATTCGACGACGATGTGAAGGTTGAGAACCAAATGGTGAGAACTGAGCGCCGGGATAATGGCGAGTTTCGTGTCGAGAAGCGTGTGGAGGAACATATTGACGACACTCATGGCTGCGATGTTGAGCGATATCGTAAGGAAACGGAATACTACACCCCTTACGACCCTCAGCCTCCGCCAGCTCCTGTAATCATTCGACAACGTGCACCCGAGCCGCAGAGAATCATCGTCCAAGAAGCTCCCACCCCGCCACCCGTCATTATCTCTCCCCGCGTGCAACAGCAGCCTGGCGTGGTTGTCATCCGCGAAAAGGAACCCGAGAGGCAACAGATGGTCAGGAGGGAGCATCGAGAGCATCGAGAGCATCGACATGAACACCGGCATGAGCATCGACATCGCCCTGCAGAGGAGGAATATTACTACCGCCACGAGCATCGGGACTCTCGCGGAGAACGCGATTTTGCCATTGAACGATATGATCGCAGACGTCGCGACCATGGCCACTATAGCGATGACGATGACTATTACGTCCGGCGCAAAGTTGTTCGCCGCCGCGAGGGCAGCGAAAGCCCCAACCATAAGCGCCACCTGGCAGAAGGTGCTCTTGCTGGTGCTGGTGTAACGGCTCTGCTCAATAGCCGCCGCGATAGTTATGGCGAATTACCCGAGAACCGTGGACGAAAGGTGATTGCTGGAGCTGCACTGGGAGCGCTAGGTACCGAAGCGTTGCGAAGAGCTCGCAGCGCCTACGGCGACCGATGGCATGACGATGACGGTTCTCCCGACCGCTCCTCTAGGCTCAAGCAGGGTCTTGGAATTGCCGCTGTAGCTCTTGCTGCCGCCGGTGCTGCCAAATATTACCAATCCAATAAAATTGAGAAGGAAGAGGCAATCCGAGGCAGAAGCCGCCGCCGCAGCCGCGGTTACCATTCCGATGATTACTCGCGTTCCCGTTCGCGCTCCATCATCAGAAGAACAACAACGAAGACCAAGAGTACTAGCCGTCGTCGCAGCCTCTCCACCGCGGCCAAGGCGGCTTTGGGTACAGTTGCTGCTGCGGGCGTCGCGAAACACCTTCGTAATAGGTCCAAGTCTTCTCGGGGCCGTAGCAGCAGCAGGTCAAGCAGTTCCCGCAGCCGATCAAGGAGCCGCAGCAAGTCCAGGCTTCGCCGCGGTGCCGAGATCGCTGGTGCAGCTGTAGCAGCCAAGGCTGCGCATCATGTCTGGAAGAAGCGCAAGGAAAAGAAGGACGGAAGTGATAACAGTAGCGACGATGAGTACTACCGACGAGGCCCGTCAAGGAGCCGAAGCCGGAGCAGGTCCAAGGCCAGATCCATTCGTTCAGAGCGCGGGACTGATCCTGAGCTAGGCCCCGTAGTTGAATACGGCACCGATCCCCTCGCGGCACCCACCGCAGCGTCGCGGGGCTACGAATCCGAAGCGGAGGCAAGGCGTCGACGCCGCAGACGACGTGATCGTAGTCGCTCTGTATCGTCCGGCGGTTCTGGCCATGGTAAACGCAGCAGAAGTGGCCTCGGGGCCGCGGCAGCCGCAGGAGCCGCAGCCTTTGGTATCAAGGACTATAAGGACAAGAGGGATAGAGAGAAGAGAGAACAGCGCTCTAGGGAACGTCGGCTTGAATTAGAACGGGAACGTGAACGAGAAGATGAGCGAGACCGCCGCGGTCGAGCTACCAGATCTCCTTCGCGAACCCGGTCTCAGAGCCGCTCCAGGAAACGTGAGCAGTCCTTGCGTGACCATGACTGTGATGACTGACCACTATTTAATAGGTTATGATGATTACGACTCCCGCCAACCACACTCACCACCGATGGCATCTGGTGGTGCTGGCTTCCCACCTTACCCTGTGGATCCAACACCACCTCCTGGAGCTCCTTACACTAATATCCCGAATCGATCGAGTGAATATCAGCCCTACGTTCCTCAAGATTACACGGGCTATCCTCCACCACCACCCGGACCTCCTCGAGGACTCTCGACCGGACCTGCCAGCTACGCACCACCGCCAGGACCTCCTGGGCCACCTCCCCCTCCTGGACCGCCAGGACCTCCACCTACTAGTGGCCCACGACCGCCTGACAATGTGAGTAATCCTGTCCACAACCTCGGCTCAAGAAGCCTTGATGAGGGTGCGTCCGACCGTAATGGGAGGGGTTTCAAATGAGGACGAGGGATTGAAGCTGACTTCTTAACAGCTAGTTTAACGGAATCATCTGATGAAGAACACCCGGCCAAATCGGTGATGTTCGGCCCATTATCGCCAATGAGTTCAATGACAATGAGGACGCATCGTGCAAAAGCGGCAGCCAAAGAGGAGAGGGAAAAGAAAGAAAAGCAAGAACAAGAGGCTCATGACATACTTCAAGGTCTTGTATCTGCTAAACCACGCTCGAAGTCACTGGATATTGACTCCTATTTCGACCGGAGGCACTTGTTTGAGGACGACGATTCCAGCTTGGATGACCCGGTTGAAATGCTACCCGACCGATTTGACACACATGGTAGACCGCTAGATGGTCGAGCCGCAAAGAGTCGCGGGTTGACACGTAGGCAAGGCGACTTTGAGTACAAACCTAAGCACAAAGATGACTGGGACGTCAAAGGTGCATGGCAAGTGGCCGGAACAGACGGCCAAGCTGTGGACCATATCGTTCGTGGCGTAACGGGAGCGCTTGAAGGAAAAAGCGGCTGGCTTGGTTTGCTTGCAACTGTTCTTGGTGAACTTCAGGAGCCGGAGCGACAAGAGGCTATTGGCAACAGGGGTCATGAGGAGAGGAGGCGCAGAAGGAGACACAGGGACTAATGACGTTATGATTGCGGACGTGATTGAATGATTTCTTTGGTTGGATAATGGTAATGCTTCTGGTTTTGAACTCTAACTTATGACATGATGTTACGATTACTTATACATTACGGCTGATATAGAGAAATATGGATATATGTTTATGATATATGCTCATGGTGTCCTCCACTGATTGTGTTGCCATTTGGTAACTGAAAACCTGTGTCCCAGACTAATAATTGTCCATGGTTGAGGGATGAATATGATCAAGCTGCACGAGCAGCGTCGCAACCGTGCTCGCACATGCAACTGTAAGACGCGGCATTCAGCACGCCGCGACATTTGCCGCAAAGAATAAGGTGTTTGTTTGTCTTGTAATCCGTGTCTTGGATAGTAACAAGATCGACTTCTGCACGAGGAATTTCCACCACGTCGGAGTTCGACGTATTAGATGTGGATGTCGACGTGTTGGGTGCGGGTGACGAAGTGTTGGAATTTGAACTGGACATGGTCTGTGAGATCAAAGGAGTGTTATGATCATGACCGTACATAGGGAAAATCAAGGGGATGGAGAGGAAGAAGGAGGAGGAGGGAGAATATAGACCGACTCTGCTTTACACTGAAATTGAGATTTATATTGTCTATATTTTGCAATAACTCGATTCCTTGACCGAATTAGGTTTATTACTTGGAGCCATGTTGTGGAAGTTTCGGTTGGTATGACGTCAAAACGGTTGATGAAGATATTCTCAATGGGGATAAACGTGAGTTACTGGTGTTTGCTTGGAGTGTTCTGGGGGTTTCGCTATAAGCCGATGTGTCGCAGAAGAATGTGGGGCAACCAGACATGAAGATTATAGAACATCACTTCTCGACCAACTAATCTTGATTGTCTATAAACATGAAGCATGCAATTGGTATTCTATGATATATCCATTGTACATGATGTGACCTCCTCTTGATAAACCCATCAACTCCCCGCCACCGACGCCAATCATCATTCTTCATTATAGCTCATCATGGGCACGCTCTGATACCGGGCGTCCACTGTCTTTCTGCAGGTCGACGCCGTTCTTGAGTCGCCACTTCTCCCAGAGACTCCAGAAATCGCTCTCCATGTTGGTGTCCATCTGGTCAGGTAGAACAACCGCATATTCGACATATAGGTTTCCGAACTCAGTCTTGTGGTAGACGCTATCGCCGTCTTCGTGCCAGAGGGGCATACCTTCTCCAGAAACAGTTTCTATGTGACCTGGCTGAACTACCTGACCGCGGGGTCGACTTAAACGAACCACGTGGTTGTCGAGATGGGTAAGGTTGCGAGTCCAACCACCCATCCAAGCTTCGCGGAGGGAAAGAAGTTCTGTCCAGTACAAATCATTGCCCTTACGACGGAAGAATGCGCCATCAACCTTGTCAGTGTTCTTGTCATATGAGGGAGCCTGCTCATTTAATGTCACCAGCAAGTCACCGGGAACCCAGTCAGGACTCTCGTCAGCTTCGTTCTCGTAGACAAGACGGGTATCGCGAGCGGCTCCACGCTGAATGTTGAGCTGTACGGTTGTAGACTTCTTCTCAACCCGTTGACCTTGGCACACAGTACACTTGTGCTTGATGTTCTTGCCCCTGCCGCCACATGCATCGCATCGTTGCTGAAACTGCTGGAACATTCCGGGGGCAAGCTGGCGCTTCATGAGGCGAATACCGTGGCCGCCACAGGTTCCACAAGTATCGACTTGGCCATCTGCACTTCCAGTGCCTTCGCATGCTTCGCAGATGTGCTGCTTGTTCCAGGAGAATTCAGTGGTGGCGCCATTGTAGAAGTCGCGCAGGGAGATCTCAACACGGACTTCGACATTGTGACCTCGGGGTTCGCTGGAGCCTCGTCCAAAATGGCCGTGACCGCCGAAGAAACGGCTGAAGAGGTCGAATGGATCATGGCCACCACCACCACCTCCGCCCTGGCGGCGCTGTTGCACACCTTCGTGTCCGTATTGATCATAAACCTTGCGCATTTCCTCGTCGCTTAGGACATCGTAGGCTTCAGAGACTTCGACGAACTTATCGTGCGCTGTATCATCACCGCTGGGGGAGGTCAGTACTGAGAGTTGAACAGAGGGTATGGAGGGGCATACGGGTTCTTATCTGGGTGGAACTTCTTGGACAATTGGCGGTATGCCTGCTTCAACTCCTTGCCTGTAGCTTTTCTGTTGACACCCAGAATCTGCGTAAGTGTTAGATTCCGAATATTCAGACATGTGTTGGATATTGTATACCTTGTAGTAGTCCTCGGCGCATACAGCTAGCTGGACCAGAGCTAGGAGGACCACGAGGGCCACTGTATGGAACAACATTGTGTGCCACTTCTCACAGATTATCAAAATCTGAACAGAGTGGTTTAGAGGAAAGAGACTGGAAGCTTTGTTGTTGTAACGACGGACAAAAATCCAAACGTTGCGAAAGGAAAGAAGAAGGACTGATAAATCGCAACAAAGAACTCGCCCCAAGTCTGCGAAACACCAGCGTGTTATCAATGCCCGTTTACTACACTTTTTGGGAAACGACATACCTTATCGCGCATACCCCTGCAGCTCCGTCTCTTATCAGAAGCGTGTAATTGGCGCCCATGCTCAATAGCCCCCGGATTATCCTTTCTCCAACTGGGCTGGATGCTAAGTTAGTCTGCGTCTGTCGCATCCAAGCTTCTTTTGACTGGGGCCTATCTGCCTTCACGCTGCATACCTGAATCTTTTCACCAGCTCTGGGTGTGATTGACGACGGCAACCTTTTTCGTCGCAGACTTAACCTCCAAAATGAGCTCCAAGAAGTACGCCTTCCTTCCTATGGAACAGGATGAGGTGGGCCCTCAGAAAGTCACCAAGGAGAAGAAACACAGACATCGACATCGCGACCGAGATCGTGACGACAAGTCATCTTCCCGACCCTCGAAATCTCGTCGCGAACGCAGTCGCTCGCGGTCTGCAGGGCGAGGATCATCATCACACCACAGTCGCTCCAAGCAATACAGAAGACAAGATGACAAGGCCGACTTCGATGATCGCTGGGGTGACGAGGAGCCACCGTCTGACGGACCCGAGGAAGAGGATGAGCCCGATTTTGAAGAGTCAGCGACCAAACGAGTCAAATTGAACCACGACAAACCAAAAGACGAGGACGAAGACTTATCCGATGGCGCAAAAGAGGAATTGGAGCGAAGAAAGGACATCGAAGAGCGAGAGGCCTTCGCAAAGCGCCTGAGGGAGAAGGATAGCAAAAAGACAAAGAAGGACGACAAAGACGGAGAATCCTCATCGAGAAGGAAATTTCCCGAGGACGTCGAAGCCCGAAATCAGGCACTGCCCGACATTCGAGAACGATCGCGACAGGAATACCTCAAGAAACGAGAGGCCGAACGACTCGCTCTTTTACGAAAACAGGTCGCAGAGGAGACTGCTGAACTAAGGAGCGGTGTTCGATTATCAGAGAAAGAAAAGGCCGAATTTGCAAAGAACAGAGAAATCTTACGTTTGGCTGAGGAGCGTCTCAAGATTGACGATCATCGCGATGGATATTATATGCCAGAGGATTATATCACTGAGAAAGGAAAACTTGACCGAAAGAAGAAAGAGGATGCACTCTACAAAAGATATGTCGAGAAGGACGAATTTGGACAGGAAAAGTTCGTTACTGAGCACGAGGAGTGGGAACGAGAACAAGCGTCAAAAGCCAAGGCGCAGATTCAGCGATCCGAAAGGGAAAATGAAGATTACGACTATGTCATGGATGACACACAGTATATTCAGTGGAATCTGGATTCGCGCTTGCCTGGCGACGATCGAAAATTGACCAAGGAACAACAGTTTCTCGAGGCCCAGATCGATGCAGCTGAGAAAAAAGCATTGTCGATCCAGGAAACAAGAAAAAGTCTGCCGATTTACCAATACCGAGACGAGTTCCTCGCTGCTCTGGAGCAGTACCAGGTTCTGGTTATTGTTGGAGAGACTGGTAGTGGAAAGACAACTCAGCTACCGCAGTATCTCCACGAGGCGGGCTACACCAAAAATGGCATGAAGGTGGGATGTACGCAACCTCGACGAGTGGCTGCCATGAGTGTGGCTGCCCGTGTTGCCGAGGAAGTGGGTGTCAAGGTTGGTAATGAAGTTGGATATACCATTCGTTTCGAGGACTGCACCAGCGACAAGACTGTTCTCAAGTACATGACTGATGGCATGTTACTACGAGAGTTTATGACGGAGCCGGATCTCGCAGGTTATTCAGCGCTGATGATTGACGAGGCTCACGAACGTACTGTGCATACTGATATCTTGCTGGCGCTGATCAAGGATTTGTCGAGAGAAAGGCCCGATCTGAAGCTGCTGATTTCATCAGCTACCATGAATGCCGAAAAGTTTGCGCAGTATTTTGACGATGCGCCTATCTTTAACATCCCCGGTCGACGATACCCTGTTGACATTTACTATACTCCAGCACCAGAAGCAAACTATCTGGCCGCCGCCATCACAACAACATTTCAGATTCACACCACCCAGCCCAAGGGTGATATTCTGATTTTCCTGACTGGCCAAGACGAGATTGAAGCTGCCGAACTTGAGATTGCAGAAACAGCCAAGAAGCTCGGTAGCCGTGTCAAAGAACTTGTTATCTGCCCTATTTACGCCAACTTGCCATCCGAATTACAGTCAAAGATCTTCGAACCCACACCTGACGGAGCTCGCAAGGTTGTGTTGGCCACCAATATCGCCGAAACCAGTTTGACCATTGACGGTATTGTTTATGTCATCGATCCAGGTTATGTCAAGGAAAATGTCTACAATCCTGCAACAGGCATGTCCAACCTCGTCGTTGTTCCATGCTCAAGAGCGTCCGCCAATCAGCGAAGTGGTCGAGCCGGTCGTGTAGGTCCTGGAAAGTGTTTCCGTCTATATACGAAGTTTGCGTATATGAACGAAATGGACGAGTCAACTACACCGGAAATTCAACGAACAAATTTGAACGGTGTTGTGCTGCAATTAAAATCTCTCGGCATCAATGAACTGCTTGATTTCGAGTTCATGGATCCTCCACCCACAGAAGCTCTTATTGGCGCGTTGAACCAGCTGTTTGCCTTGCAGGCCCTGAACCATCGTGGAGAGCTGACCAAGCTCGGTCGACAAATGGGTGAATTCCCCACCGATCCTATGCTTGCAAAGGCTGTACTGGCTGCTGATAAGGAGGGATGTGTGGAGGAGGTTCTGTCCATTGTGTCGATGCTTGGTGAAGCCTCTGCGCTGTTCTTCCGACCCAAGGACAAGAAAATTCACGCAGACAGTGCCCGAAACCGATTCACTATCAAGGACGGAGGCGATCACGTAACTCTTCTCAATGTGTGGAACCAGTGGGTTGACAGTGATTTCTCCCCAGTCTGGGCCAAGGAGAACTTTCTGCAGCAACGTTCACTCACAAGAGCTCGCGATGTGCGCGACCAACTAGCGAAGCTCTGCGAGCGAGTCGAGGTCGCACCCTCTACCTGCGGCGCTACCAACCTCCGCCCTATCAAGCGAGCTATCACCGCTGGCTTCTTCCCCAATGCCGCACGGCTACAGAAGAGCGGCGATAGCTACAGGACGGTCAAAAACAGCACGACTGTATGGATCCATCCAAGCAGCGTGTTGATGGCTATTGACCCACCGGAGAAAATGGTAGTATACTTTGAGCTTGTACAGACGACCAAGGAGTACATGCGCAGTGTGATGCCCATTGAGCCTAAATGGCTGGCTGAGTTGGCACCGCACTTTCATAAAAAGAAGGATGTTGAGGAGATGGAGGAGAAGAAAATGCCCAAACAGAGATCGTGATGATATAGATTTAACGTATGCGTATCCTAATAAAGAACATTTAAGATTATCGATAGCGTCATCACTTTTAACATGAAACCTTTTGGCTAATACCGTCCAGTCTATGCATTCACTTTCCCGTCATGCACCCATTTGTAGAGAATGTCGGTCCTCATGGTGTACTTAACGCCCTTGGTGACCATCGCTCCCTCATGAAAAAGTCCGTCATGCTGGAAGATCAGGACACTGCCAGCTTTTGGATTTACGTCGACTCTTTTCTCCCGCTTATTATCCAGGAACGAAGTTGCACCGCCCTGGAGCTCTGATGTAGGATCGTTCTCGACGGAATCATTAAGATAGAGATGAACAGTGTAAAAGGTCTCAAACTCTATTCCATCGCCTTCCATGTAGTAATAGGATCCATCGCAGTGAGCTGGAGCAGGATTAGTGATGTACTTGCAAGGGAAGGGGAGCCTTACGCTTGAAGTATTGCCCAGGTGAATACTTTAGGAATCGCATTCTGTTATTGAAACGGCTGAAATTCCAATTTCCATCTTCCATATAAGGCTGGGGTGGTGCCACGGCCAGAAGATCGCGCAGCCCTTCAGACAAAACACAGCGTTCCCAAAGACGATCAACAATGGTCTGCTGATCCCAGATTATACGATCGCTCTCGCGATATCCTGGAGCGAGAGCCTCCAACCCTGGCCCAGCACTCACCAGAGCCGGTCTCCAGGCGGATACGCCCTCGTCCCGCGGCACCGATGCCTCAGCTAGAGTAAGAAGCTCACGGCATTCATCCGGGGTGAGAACATTATCCAGAATGATAGCGGTGTGGCCGTCGTACTGAGGGAGGGGGGAGTTGGCAAAGTCGATTTGCCGTGAGGTGATTGGCTTTGGAGGTGCAGAGGTGAGGAACGAATCAGGGATGGGAACATCGTTGAATGTGTATTCTACTTGGGTGAGCATGGTTGGTTTTGAAGGATTGCGAGGTTTGAGGATGAACGTTGGAGGTTTGGACGTAAGACCTAATTTGGAGGCGATGTTAGAGAGCATCTTTGTAAGCCGACGTAAAGATGAGATCAATTTGTATTTTTCTATTATACGGAATACTGCTGCCTATTAAGTAGATGGGATTGAAATGACATGTTGTTACAATGTAGAGACAGATATTGGTTCTTTTACTGTTGCTGCTGCCTGCCTCAAGCTAGGATGGGCGTGGTTTGATCTCCGTTTAGTGGCGGACTGACATAGTGTGGCTGTTGATGGCCAAGTCATGTAAGGCAGATTTTCGGAAGTCTGTATTATTGATTTGGAAAATAGGAACATTTTAAGATAGAAAATACCCCATATAGAATGGAATGCAAGATGGTTCTTCAGAGAGTGCCCTGCCCTGGTGGTTTGCTTTTGGTGGATTGCGGCCTACGGGGTGGCAGTAGATACAAAAGAACGATAAATACATTACGCAACGTGATATGATAACAATGTTGGCCTATAATCCGTTTATCAAGGATGACTACCTAGGTATGATTGCTATGAATTGTTTTAACGCGATACGACATGTCTATTCA
This sequence comes from Fusarium graminum, assembly GCA_013266165.1. Taxonomy (NCBI): domain Eukaryota; kingdom Fungi; phylum Ascomycota; class Sordariomycetes; order Hypocreales; family Nectriaceae; genus Fusarium; species Fusarium graminum. The sequence goes on from JAAGWP010000161.1 coordinate 16,799, forward strand.
TGGACACTTCGCATGGCTGTTTTCAGAAGCTGACTGTGTAATCCACATTACGGAGTAAGGTGGTTTGCCTTGCTGACATGGATGGAGGCATTGAGAATCAGCACACCAGGCTTAGTACGTGATATCCTGCTTTTCTTTCTTCCATCATCATCCATTATTCAATAAAGCGACAGGTACAATCTAAAGCAAAATGGCGTCTTCCCCAAGTCTCTCCAGTCGCATTCCGACCATCATCGTCCTGGCCATTCTCTCCATCTTTGGCCTCGACGCGCTTCTTCTCCAGCTCAACCGCAATGGCTACATGGACATGCTAAACAGCATCACCTCAGACCCTCTCCCGCGCTTCTTGCCAGACACCAACAGGTTGATCCTCAAACGCTACGTGGGTATCCCTGCACTTGATGACTTTTTTGCCTTCTCAAATGTCATCTGGGCCAATGTCACGGATGGCTCCAGGCCCGAGCTGTCGCTGTTTACCATTTGCTTTGGAGCGCAGCTTATTGCTTTCTTTGTGGTTTTTGTAATTGAGGGCCAGAGAGCTGTTGGATGGAGTCCTCTTGTGCTGAAGTAAGTTTTGACTGTTGAATTTGTTGGGCCTCGTGCTGACGATTTAGTGGCATTGTTTGGACTTTGGCGGTGCAGTCGATTGGCTTTGGGTTTATTGCGCCGTTGTATTTCCTCCTTCATCTCATCTGGACTGCTAAAGCCACGTACACCGAGGGCGTACATCTGCGCGATAACCTGAGCCTGCACACAATCGTCCCCTCGTTTCTTCTGGGCTACATTGTGCCTTGTGTGTTCATGGCATATCCCTTCTCCGATCACAACATTCGACAATGGGCTAATGCTGTCTGGTCTCTCGCCCCCATCTACATCTTTGTCTTTCAGGCTGTCTTCACGGTACTCCTCAAGCGATTCAGTGTGGGCCAAGATGCGTTCAAGCCCAAGGTTGTGCTTGACAAGACTGCCCTGTCGCATGCGTACGGGTTTGCGTGGAACGTTGCTGTCGTTGGCCAGATGACCACTTACGCGGTACTGATCGCTGCGAATGTTGCTCCGGGCTTACTCCCCGACGGCCTTGCAAAATCGTTCACCCTGAAGAAGCTGTTTGTTCCGGATGCAGCGCCTCATTCGTATGAGCCCATGTCCAGTGCTGCAGCGGCCATGCACAACTTTCTCATCTACGACTTCGCCACTGGATCTATTGCGTCACTTATCTGGGGACTTCACCAGCTGTTGGAGGTTCGACCCGAGCTGAGGTCGGGAGAAGAGAGGACTAATCTTGCACGAGGGGTTTTGACAAGCGTTTTGCTGTCGGGACCTGGAGGTGCGCTTGCTGCGTTGATGCAGCATCGGGATGAGTCTGTTCTTAGCGCTGAGGCCAAGGCCGAGAAGATACAGTGATTCAAAAGTATGTTTCTTGTGTCTACATAAAAGAGATTGTGAGGGTAGCAAAATCTATGTATTTTTGTTGTTTGTATTTAAGCTTTTTCTTGTCTGTTCTCGCCCAGCGGCACATCCAACCCGTGACGTCCGGTATAGCCCGACACTTCAGCAGGTCTCCATCCGCTCTTCTGCAGCAAACTCTCGTCCTCGAGGCGATATACCTCGACTTTGAGAGGACGACAGCACTTGATCATATTCTCTTCATTATCTTCTCCGAAACCCCAAAGGGAGAGATCACCGCCTGGACATGTGCCTACAAAAGTTAGCCACGCACTTCTCACCATTCATCTCATGACTTACTCAGTCCCATCAGAAGATCCTGTTCAGCCAAAAACTCAATGTGGTCACCCTTTTCTGCAGGGCAAGGATTCATAAAATACCGCCCCTGCTCATCAAGCCCAGTTACTTGGAAGATATTGATAACATCGTGAACATCCTGCTCGTTCAGCCCAAACGGCAACACTGCGCGGGTGAGGTTAGAGTGGCACTGGAAATTATACTGCCCGCCGCTGAGAACAGTGTTGATATAGGGATCACATCGCGTGCCTAGAAGGTCGTGCACACGGCCGCCGTGTTCATCCTCACCGTACCAGTCCAAGCTATCCGTGATGATGGTCGCTAGAGGACGCATGTACGGCAAATTAGACCAGAGACGATCGTAGGTTGAGACGTGAGTTGCATGAAGTTGCCTGGTGCGGCTGGCCCAGAAGCGCTCACGAGGATTATGAGCGTTCCAAATGTTTAGGTCACCTGTAGATGTGTAAAGTGAGATACTTGCACCCTCACTCCTGTGATACAACAGCAATGTTCTTACCAACTTGAGGGCCCGCAGGCGTGCTGATCTTAACAATTGAGCCTGCGGGAGCTTTCCATGCCTTTCCAGATCGAATGGGTAGGGTAAACTCCTCAATCAATTCCCTTGGTGCCTCCCGGATAGCCGTGTAGACGGCCTTATCGACAGTGAGCGCGGAGCCGGGCGCCGGGAGATAAGCCGGGACAGGCGTCTTGATAGGCTTCCTGTTCTTTAGACGTTCAGCTCCGTTTGAAGACATGATTATGATGATTTAAAATGAGTTGTTTTTTCGAATGATGTGCAATGTCGTGATGAGGAGTTGGAGAGTCTTCGTTCTTAGCTGTCCTAAGTGGACCCTGTATCAGTCATCCCGGTGCTGCAGGATTAGACAGGTACGTAAAGTCTACTGAGAGACACATTCATCAATTCGCTCTGAGAGATGAGAATAAATGGTGATATGATATCTTATTCTTGGCCAAGACTTCGACTCGACAATTGCGAAGAGACGATGTTGAGAAGCGGTCTACTTACTCATGCCTGGCATACCACTTCGGTGATCGGGTTTCACTCGGGTTCCCACTGTAGCTCACCCGTTCTGAACAAAACAGCTGAATTAATACGCCTGATGAAGCCTTGTTGATGAAGCCTGTTGCTTATATGACAGACAGTAACGCGGTCAACCATTTCACATGATACCAATTAACATCCTCTGCTATAGATAAGAGTCGCGCAAAGCTGTTTGCAGTTCCGCAAGCCTTTATTCGAGCTCAACAACGTCATGGCCTAGCTTATCTACCGGTTCTTTGGATCTCACAGGTTAACGTTAACTGTAGCTTTAATACCGGTATAGGATGGTGAGTACCATGTTCTGATTTCCATCGAGATCCAATGCCTTTGAGACTCGATGCACAGTGCAGGACAGCACAAAGTCATCCATCAACCCCCAAACCTATTAACGTGACGATCGTATCATTTGTCTGCCCACGTCACTCGCCGACCTTTATACCCGGCCTGACTCCCCGCACATCACGTGGTGCAACGACCTTAAAATTCTTCTACTCTGCCCCTCATTGCTTCATCGCTGCCCCTCCATTGCCCCTCCCTGCATCAATTGAATCACCAAATACAAAAACCACAATGTCCGAAGAAGCCCCCCCCGTGTCGAACGTCCCAGCGTCCGAGGAGGCTGCTCCCACCTCCAAGAAGGGTCTCAAGAAGGCCGAGGCCAAGGCCAAGAAGGAGGCTCTCAAGGCTCAGCGCGCTGCTGAGCTCGCCGCCCAGCAAGCCGCCGCCAAGCTTAGCCTCGAGGATGACCCCGCCAAAGACAACTACGGAAACAAGCAGGTCTCGGCCTCCGACTTCAGCAAGGACGCCCAAGAGGTCGAAATCCGTTCCCTCGACGAATCTCACGATGGAAAGACCGTTATTGTCCGTGGATGGCTCCAAAACTCTCGTGTCCAGAGTGCCAAGATGGGCTTTGTTGAGCTCCGCAAGGGCGGCAACTGGGACATTCAGGGTGTTGTAATGGCCTCTGAGCAGGAGCCCATTGTCAGCCGCGCAATGGTCAAGTGGATCACCAACATCAACCCCGAGAGTTTTGTTATTGTCGAGGCCAAGGTGAAGCAGCCTCTTGAGCCCGTCAAGAGCTGCCGGGTCTCTGGACTTGAGCTCCACATCACAAAGTGCTTCGTCCTCGCCCCTGCCCCCGCCGTTCTCGGTATGACCCTGGAGGCTGCCAACGCGCCCATCGTCAACTTCAGCGACGAAGGTGCCAAGACTGGAGATGTAGACACCGAGAAGGCTGCCAAGCCCGCCGGCGAGTCTTCTGTGCCATCCGCAAGCATGTTGACTCATCTCGACAACATTGCCATGCACAAGCGCACTCCTGTTCAGCAGGCTATTGCGGTACGTTGGTATCAGGGAAAAAGAATTGAGCGCTCACTAACGAATTTTGCTATAGGACATTCGTATCGAAGTCAAGAAGCTCTTCCGCAACTATCTCGAACCCCGCCACTTCAAGGAATTTGAGCCTCCTTGCCTGATCGGTGCTGCTTCAGAGGGTGGTGGTAACGTTTTCCGTCTTCCCTACTTCGGTGAGGAGGCTTTCCTTGCCCAGTCGCCCCAATTCTACAAGCAATTCGAAATTGCTGGAGGTAGAGAACGTGTGTTCAGCACTGGCCCCGTCTTCCGTGCCGAAAACTCCAACACCCCGCGCCACATGACCGAGTTCACCGGTCTCGATCTCGAGATGGAAATCAAGGACTCCTACACTGAGGTTCTTGACACTCTCGAGGGTGTGCTGCTGTCCATTCTTCGTGGCATTCACGGTTAGTACCATCCTTGGCGATTCGGAGATTCATCTGAAGAAATTCTCTTTGCACACATTCTAATCATGAGTACAGAGCGATGCGCGACCGAGATCGAAACTGTCCGATCCGTTTACAACTCGGAACCTCTCCTCCTCCCTGAGCCAGGCAAGGAAGTCCGATTGACCTTCGCCGAAGCACAGAAGCTCCTCCGAGAGGAGGGCCCTGCCGAGTTCGCAAACGTAACCGACGACGAGGACATGAGCACTCCCCAGGAGAAGGCACTTGGCGAAGTCGTCCGCAAGAAGTACAACACCGACTTCTACGTCATTGACAAGTTCCCCGAGACTGCCCGACCCTTCTATGCCAAGCTCGACGATGCTGGTACTACCATTGGAAACGGTGTCCGTGTCACGAACGCTTTTGACATGTTCATCCGTGGACAAGAGGTGCTTTCCGGCGGTCAGCGTGTGCACGACCCTACTGAGCTCGAGGAGCGTATCCGCGCCAAGGGTATCGACCCTAAGAGCGAAGGAATTAAGGAGTACGTGCAGGTCTTCCGACAGGTTGGTGTGCCTGCTCACGGTGGTGGTGGCTTTGGTCTTGATCGTATCGTTGCCTGGGCTTTGGCACTACCTAGTGTCCATCTCGCGGCATACTACCCTCGCACACCTAAGCGACTTCTGCCTTAAGCGATTGAAAGGCATGGAAACGATGAGCGAAAATGCTGGCGTTGTGATGGTTATATAAGGTACAAGTTAGCGTAGGCCGAGATGTGGATGTAGGTAGCGTCTTGTCATCTTGGGCATTAGTTGTACAATGGTAATGGAAAAGTTGAAAGGGTCCATATTCTAGCGCAGAGACCACATGTAAAAAGATCCCGTCATTTTAGACACCTACTTGAGTCACATGTGAGGCTTTGTCTCTAAACTGAAATGCCATACTAATATAAAAGCTGGCAACAATTACTCCATCAGCAATAAAGCAGCAGCCTTGGCATCTTGGCGCACGGAAGGGCGCTGTCAGAAGCAGGAATTTGGCATCGTCCCTTTATCAGCAATCCTTAAAGCAGGGTGGTTTGATCTAGTATGATTGGTGAGGACGGCACAACACGTGGTAGCTCGATAGAAGCGAATTTCAGCTATCAAGACAGTGTTTAACGACTCCGCCTATTGAGCCCTTTCTTGCAAATTATCGGATCTGTGGCTTGAAGGTGTTTCAAGTCTACCTGGAGAGGAATTGTCTTGTGTTTATGGTTATTTCTTGGCCAAGCCACAGCTACTCACATATGGTCGCACTATCATGGTGGTTAGACCAATATCTGCATATACATCAGTTCACATCCATAATATTGAACGGCTTTAACGGGAGCAGCAGAATAATTTCTCAGGGTACTATTTTTCCGGGTACGCGAATAGATGCGTCGCGTTTCTTTTCAGGTTCAACTCGATTTCCACCCGTCCACAGACTGAAACATCACCAATCATCACCATGTTTCTTCAAGGGAGGATACCCGGTTCAACCCTTGAACCAGTCCAAACACGCAGCGCAAGCCTCTTGGAATGCGATTCTTGATCTACCAAGACAGGGGCTCATTCCAAAATTCCTTAATCTTGTAAAAAGGATATTTGGCGGTACCGTGCATGCGCTCCCTTGCGTATGCTGTAAACAGCCTTATATGCCACGCCTGCCGGGGTCTGTCTCGCTTTTTTAAGCTCGACGTTATACTCCGTGTTGTGTGATATCATCAATTCAATATGGTCGTCATATCTGGATCGCCGTGGGTCAAGAAGCTCGTGTTTCTTGTTATTTCTCTCAACGTTGTGTTCTGGTGGTACTCTTACTCTTTTCCTTCATCCGACGATGTTAGTCCCCCGCCGCCGGCATTCGCAAAGGACGATGCGATTAGCGATAAAACTATAACGACAAAAGAAGAAAAGGCAGCGAAAGCAGCGAAAGGGTCAAAGGATGAGAAAATTGGCGAATCGAGTATCGAGAAGAAGGGCGTCAAGACCTTTCGCTCGTGGAGTAATTTCGATGTGATCAGGCCAAAGAATGACAAGACGTACACATATCGCCGCTTCAAGAGTTCGCCGCATAAACCTCCTCACATCGAATGGAATCCCAACGGGGGAGAGCTCGCTGAGGGCTACATCTTCATCACGCCACAGTCTTCCGGACCAGACAAGGGCCTTGTCCAGGCGGCTTCGCTCATCATGAAGCAGAATGCAGAGATGGTTTACACACACGACGACTCTCCGTACGAGTCAGATGGTCTGCGTGTACAGACGGTCGATAACGAGCAGTTTTTAACGTTGTGGCGCGGCACGAGAAAGCAGTCCCATGGGTTCGGCGAAGTTGTTATAATGAACAGCGAGTACGAGCAGACGATCATCCACCTCGACGCTATTATCTCCAACCATTATGGTCAGAAGTTCCTCGGCACGCTGGACTTCCATGAGCAGGAATTGACAACGAGGGGAACCATACTTGTCACGGCGTACAACACGACTGAGTATAACCTCGCGCACATGGGAGGTTTAGAGGAGGGCTACGTGGTCGACTCATTGTTCTTCGAGATTGATATCGAGACCCAGGATGTACTCTTCACCTGGAGTGCGCTCGGACACTTCTGGCCCGAGGATTCGATGCTTCCTCTTATTTCAGTCAGCGGCAACGGAAGCCCAAGTCACCCGTACGACTTTTTCCATCTCAACTCAATTCAAGCGGTTAATCACGACTCGTTCCTCATCAGCAGCAGGAACTTCTGGTCTGTGTACCTCATTTCTCGATCGACAGGCAGAATCCTGTGGGAGTTGAGGGGAAACACGAAGGGAGGAGACTTTGGAGCTTTACCACCCCACGGTCGTTTCCGCTGGCAGAACCATGTCCGCGCGCATAATGTCACATCCAAGGGAATGATGATCAGCATGTTCGACAATCACAACAGCAACGAAGAATCTACCAGGACACATTCGCGCGGTTTGCTCCTGAAGCTTAAGCTGCCACCCAACGCGGAGGAAAGGCCAGAGGTATTGCGCATCCTGTCTCCTGATCGTGCCAAGGTCTCTCCGGAGCATGGAACATACCAACTGGACCTGAGCAACGGGAACCAGTTTATGAGTTGGGGCGCGGGAGGTGTGGTACACGAGTATGGGCCTGGTGACGGCCACGATCTTCGCTGGCAGGCACGTTTTGGCTACGATGAAACCATCACGAACTACCGTGCGTTCAAGGACGTGTGGAAGGGCACTCCAGCGGCCTGGTCACCTGCGCTGGTTATCGAGAAGACAGGGGATTCAATCCTCGGCTTCGTCAGCTGGAATGGAGCCACAGACATTGAAGCGTACAACGTATATCTCGTCGAGTCAGGCGTTGCATCACGTCAGGTTGGCAGAGCAAAGGTTTTTGGCTTCGAAACGGGGTTCGATCTCAGCCCCAAGTTCAACGAGACGAGTTGTCTCATGGTCGCTGCTGTAAGAGATGGACAGGAGGTTCGGCAGTCGAATGTGGGATGCATCGAGGGAAAGACATTTGTGTCGACGTTTTTGGATTCTAATGGAAAGGCGGCGGGAGATTCTGTTGTAGAAGAGAGTTTGGCGCAAAAGCTTATGGGATTCCTTTACACATAAGGGGCTGTTGGCGTTTGGGATTTTACTGTTAGCACTAATTAAGGGAGAAGATCTCGTTAGACTGGGAGTATTAGTTCTGGGATATGAAGTTGGTTAAATGAATGATCTATCTTGATTTATATCCAATTACCTTGTATCAATTGGTATACCACTACTGTCTAACAAATTTGCAACAAAAGAAAATATATCAGCTCAGATGGCAATCTCGTCCCACTTCTTCACTGATTGTGCGTCTACACTCCATCCCAAGGTCATCCGACCACTAATGCTACCGCCTAAAAGGTTCATACTGCCCAGTTTTGGGATTGTAAATACTAATCAAGCTAGAGGAAGAGCTCACAGATGTATTGAAGCTCTTGTTGGTCCTGTTAGTCCTTGGGCGATAATACGAATTTGTAGGCGGCCTCCGCTGCTGGTAGTAGTGCAGCGCAGGTGGATACTGGATAAAAGATTGACTCCTGTAGGTAGAGGGTGGATAGTTGAAGTGAGGCCCGCGATTTCGAAGACTTCCGTGCGTGGGAAGGTAAGGCGGTGGTTGAGCATATCTTGGGGGTGTCTGCGGTAGCTGGTACCGAGGAGTGGGCTTGGATGGCGTGACAATAACAGTTTCAACATCTGGGAGATCTTCTACAGAAACTGTAGCTAGAGATCCTGGGTGGAATATGTTGAGAAGAGCAGTGGCAATAAAGATGAAGCATGCGTCAAAAACATAAAAGTATATCTCTGTAGTCTGGACAATGCCGGTAGGGCCAGTACCATACTCGATTATACGATAGACTGACCGAGCAATCATCAGCCCACATACCACATAGAGAGCTATAACCCAGCGCTTCCATGGTATCGTCAGACTTGCGCTCTGGCGTGTTGGTTTGTCGAGGATGCGGCTGTGGATGATATGCAAGATGGAGGTGAAGAAGCCGAAAAAGTAGATCTGGAACGCAAGGCCACCGACGATAACGAGCTGCCCTGTTCTCTTTTTGTTGACCGAATCGGCAGTTATAAACATACTGGCACCTTGTTCACTTGAATTAGTGCCAAGGATATGGCGTGTGTAGTTCCCAACTCACCTGTAAGCTGTGCCCCCATTGAGATCAGGTCACCAAAGATGAAGACTTTTGGAAGCACCCTGGCTGGCACTAGAGCGTGCGCATCTGCATCCAACGCTATGATGAGCTTTCTCACGATGATGTAGATAGTTGCAGCCATCAAAGTAGGACCCAGGAGAGTTGCGAAAGTGTGAGTTGCGTAAGGGACGGTAGACCAGTGAGGCGACTCTTTCGCTGATATGGCCCGACCAGCATATCCCAGCGCCTCAACTACCGAGCATTAAACACCGTGTATGATTCCCGCGTATATTCTGGTAACTCACCTGCACATCCTAAAAGGAAGGGAATAAAGAACCAAGTTCTACATCGCAGGATCTGCAACAAGCACACTGCTGTTGAAGCAGAGAACAAGCCCAGGGCGACAACGGCGGGAATAAAGGAAGGATCGTAATGGTACAGCTCAAGTGCTGCCATTGCTAGATTCAAAGACCAGGGAACGAATGTATAGGATCCAAGAAGATCCCAAAGGTTTTGGGAAGAGTAAAACAAAATGACATTGTTTTATGAGACAGGACCAGGTCTAGTAGATGTCTGGACTGGGGAGACGCGTGGCCATGATGTAGTTGCCGCTGGATGGAACGCATTGGGACTCTAGTAAGATATTAATATATTGACTCTGTGATAACCAGATCTATCGTAGATGGAGATGCGGTGATGTGGTGTTGAGGTGCTGAAAGCGGACGGGTGTGGCTGTTTCCGGTAGTCCCCACTGGCTGGATGCGGATGTTGGAGCGTGTACCTGACTAGCTGGTCGCGATGTTTACATATTATTCTATACATGTGTATATCTATTGGTGCATGTATGTGTGTGTTTGTATATTTCCAAAAGCGTCAATAGTCTAGTAAATACTGGTTACTGTTGACGACAACGTGGTGTGTACTTGAATCGGTGCTTGGTTCCTGGGCCTCTCCCGACATGTGGCTTGGCGTCGACTGGGCTTGCAAGGTGCACCTTCATGTTGATTTATAAATTAATTGATGTTGTTACAAGATCGACATGTCTGTAATTCAATGGAGCCTGATTGATCAGATTCGAAGTGGACAGGTTTTGGTTTGGGCATTGAGGGTTTCCAAGACGCATGGTGGGCAAAGCTTTTTTGACTTTTGAGATTTGTCGACAATCCGACTGTACACTATCGGAAGATCTGACAGCAAACACCAAGTGTAGTTCATCAATTGTCACGTCGCGAGATCGTGCATAAGTTTCAGATCAAGGCGGTTGCGTTCAAGGATGATCTGCATGCAACGTTGTAGATATGTGCCTTCACAATACTCTTGTGGTTGAATGGACATGTTGGGATATAGGGTAGCCTCTTCTCGCGTCAGGAGCACGTGCGGGAAAACAGAAATTACTCGTCAGAGTAGGGTCTTGAGCTTGATGCTTCTATATCCTAGGTGGCATTCAAGTGGTTCTTATCTACCTAGCTACAATGCCTGTCAGCTCCATAAACAAGATATCCCCTGAGGAAAGATGCCTCTTTGTTGTGTTACACCCGAGTCATAGCCGATGAATGTTCCTGACACTTGCTCAAAACAGCAAAGCGCTGAGATGAGGCTGGCTGGGTGATGCCAGAAGTGGATCAGGAGCTTCATCTGTCAAATCACATCCTAGCACGAAAATATCTCAATCTGTCTCTGCCCGATTCGATCCTCAGGGAGGCTCGTCAACTCCACGATCGCGACATCTAGCGGCCCTCCTGCTACAACACCCCAGGACTCACGGGCCTGTCACCGCCTGGAGACACCCTCAGTTGCTGAATCTTCCAGTAGCAGCACGTCCAGGGGGTGACACCCTGTACTCCTGGATGGGGCTGATCATTTCTCAACACATACAGGCGCCATCTTAACAGGTTTTTTTGTGCTCGGCCGACGGCCAAGAGGATAAATCCAAGTAAAAAGGAGAACGCCATGAGCGCTTCGTACAAGACTATCCTCCCTGCGCCAGATGCTTCTGGTGGCTCTGGAGACCAGGACCCGGATAGGCGGGTTGCTAAGCGGAGACGGGCGAATAGACCCAACGCCTGTGAGAACTGTCGCATCAAAAAAGCCCGTGTAAGTTATTCTACTCTGCCCTGCCCTAATCTCTCCATGCCTTGGCTATGGCTTCAGTATGAAATGTCTGACCCACTGCTTCGGTACTGTAGTGTGACGGTAAAAGGCCCAGCTGCTCAAAGTGCCAGAGATGGGGCACCGCCTGTGTCTACAGCGTCGACCACCTGGCCAATGTAGAGAGGGAGCTCAAGGACCACCGTGATGTTCTCGAGCTGCTGATGTCACTGCCCGAGGACGAGGCTCTCGCAGCTCATCGCCAGCTGAGGAGCACCAGCAACTTGTCCGATGCGCTGTCGTCTCTCCAGGGCAGTATGCACGGGAGGCATCAGCCTTCCAGCATACGGACTGCCCAGGCGATATCACCGCCGACGTCTTCAAGCCTCGAGTTCGAGTTGACTGTGCGACATCCCGTGGCGTACCCAACCGTGTTTCCTTTAGACCTCCCCTCCTTGATCGCTGATCCGCGGCTGAGACCCGTGCAACGCCCATCCCAGACCCAAGGGCTCTTGCTGGAAGGTTCCTCGCCGTCTGACACCATGTCGCCATCGACTTCATCCAGCAATGATCAGTCTGGCACTACACCAAGCTACCAATCTTTTGAACGTCCCGACGTCAAACGTGAGGAAGATCCTGTTGGCCCTCGCCATGATCAGCACTGTGACGAGAGGCTACACCAGCTCCAGATCGGATACTGGACCGGTGTATCCATTGGGGATGAGGTTGCTGCGAATGCCATTTCCCACTATCTCCAATCGAATCACCCCATCTTTGGACTGTTCGATCCTGACCTTTTTATACACAGCCTCGTCCACCGTCAACACCAGTATTGCTCACCATTTCTAGTCAACGCTTTACTGGCCCACGCTTGTGTAAGTTGCCACTCGCCACTGTTCATCACCTTAATATGTCATCTTATGGCCACTAGCTGACTGCGATCCACCGTACAGCAATCGTACTCCGTGATTGACGAAAGTGTCAGCGCTCTAAGTCAAGATTTTATGACAGCTGCTGGTGTCTTGTGGCGCGCTGAGCGATCGTCCGATTCTCTTGTTAATGTAGCTGCCATTCTTCTGCTGAGCGTCAGTTGTCATCTTGAAAGATCCGACATTGACAGCAATGATCTTCTCAACGAGGGTCGCGAAATGGCGGAGCGAATGAAGCTCTTTGGCGTGCGACACACGCCAGAAAACGCGGCATCTTTCGACAGTTTGGACCCAGACACCAAACGAGCAATGGCACATACAGCCTGGGGTGCATACAGCTACCTCACGTAAGTACCTGGATCCATCCCATTCGAAACCCAACGTCGCTAACATGCCAGACTCAATTCCTTCTGGGTGCCCACCAAACCCATAGCGTTCCCACCAATGTTTCCGGTGCCCGGCAGAAACAGCGAGGATACGATAGACGAAAGGTTAGCAGTTCACTGGCCTCGTCACTTCATACCTGACTATGCAGGCAAAACTTTTCAAGCACTATGTGAGCTGTGGACCATAATGCAGGAGGTTGTGGCAGTCTACTTTTCCCAGCAGGGTGATAATACTTCAATGAAGATTCCTCTAGCTTTTGTGGAGGCCAAGTATTCCAAAATTCTCTCTTTGACTGACTCTCTACCGCCTGAGATGTCATCTGCAAACCAAGCACATATGCCAGACCATGTTTTAGCATTCAAGTAAGATACTCATCTAGTTTCTTTGAACACAATATTAACAGACAAATAGTATTCTACTCCACGTCGCCATAACGCATATATTCCACCCATTTATCATAGATCTTGGCAGACAAGATCTGCCTGCTTCTATGCAGGCCGCCAAGTCTGTTTTGAGAGCTTCAGTAAACCAGCTCCAGCGTCTGATACTTATCAGTCGCCTGCACCACCCTCGCGCCCATTCCATAAGTGTGTTAAGCTCTGCGGTAGTCCACGTCAGCAACACGATAATCCGCGACGCAGCACTCCGAAAGAAAACCATGCAAGCAAAAAGCAGCAAAAGAAGCCACACACACCACCCCAGTGTCCAAGATCAAAGCCGGCACTTCTATTTCCTAGTCTGCCTAGCGGCCTGTCAAGATCTAGGCAACTGCTTCCCTGTTTGCGAGCCCATGGGAAAGGGCCTTTTGGCCATGGCGATGCGTGATGGGAGTTTGTCAGCCGCTGAAGCAAAAAAGCTGATGCGTGCTCTAGAAGCGCCGAAACCGGTTGCCAAGGAGGGTGTGTTTGGCAGCTTTACGCTGGACTTCGACCTAGAGGCTGCGAAGCCTGGTGGAGGACAGATCAAAGACCTGGCTGCCCAATTTGAGGAACTCAGTATGCACAACGAGTTTACGGAAGGAGGAGACTTTATTGTCGAATAATCTCAGACGAAATACGATATACCTGACATAGAACACCCCAAACTTTTCAGAGTTAAGTAACAAGGGATAAGTTTCATGGAATAACGAACACACAAATTCTTTCAATCTGTATGATTGTAATCATACCAGGAAAATACTTTGGGCCTGGGCATTACTCAAAACCTATGGTAACAAGGACTTTGGTACTGTGTACTAGCATAATGAAATGAGCAGCAAGATACTCAAAATATTCATTTGATTACAGTCGTAACTACCCAAGTACGTGTGCAGATCAACAACATCCATCATGACCATGCGCATGATCATGATCCTTATGAGCATCACGCTCAGCAACTCCCTCCGCCTCTTTACTCTCACAACTCACATGAAACGCGCTCAACTTGACCAGCCCTGGGATCTCCCGGAGCAAACCGATATTATCTTTGAAATCACTGGTCTCGCGAAACTTCTGATGAGCCTCGATGCTTGGCCATCCGATGAACGCAGCAAGCATGGAACCAGAATTAGCCTCATCGCCACGAATCGGCACATCATTCTCGACACTCCATCCGTAGCTAATGCCTCGCCAGTCGCGGGATGACTTTAGGGCTCGGCCTGCAAACTCCTCAAGACGTCTTGTGGCGGTGGCGCGCGATGCGACGTCGTAGTCTGCGGGGAAGAAGGCGAGGAGGATTTCTGTTACTGGAGAGCGATCTTTGTCGAGGACGTCCTCTGGGGGAAAGGGGGTCAGAGTAACGTGCTTGTTAGTGTACTTTGTAAAATCAGATAGGGGTTTGAGCGATTCCATGATAGGGCCATGGTCACTATGAGGGTCAGTTTTTGTGAACGACTAAGCGTGTACAAGACTCACGCGCTCTTGGGATAGTTCTCATGATCTTCCAGAGTCTCCCAATCGAGGAATAACCAAACAGTAGATGGATTTTCAATCTCAACACCGGTGTAGACACGACGAGCACCAGGTTGTTTCAAGACCGTGTCAATGACATCCTGATAAGTCTTGCCCGCGGCTGAGGATTGGTCAAACACGTTGACATCCTCGTGGAATGCGAGGTACGAGAATTCCGTCACGTTCTTTATCTTGGAAGACATTGCGGAAAAGATTGATATGGAGGGTGTATATCATGCGAGTGTGGTGATGTATGAGGAGGGGTAGATAAGGTGATGCGATGCAGTGGGGGCAAAACACGTGCATTTGTTCCTTTGACCCGCAAGGAGCAAGGGAAGTCATCGTCTGATATACCTGACACAGATGGATTATACAGAAGTAGATAAATTTGAATACCATTATACATCTCGACAGTCTATTCTGCAGTGCCGTCTTTCGAGCTGCTGCCTTCACCCATCTGTCCACCGTTCTCCGCCTTGAACTCAAGTATAGCCTTCTCAGTAACCCTCATAGCCTCCAGTCCAACAGGAGCACCAAGATAGATTATAGACTGCAAAATCGCTTCTCTAATTTCGATTTCCGTCAATCCATTCCGTAATGCTCCCTTGGTATGAAGAGTCAGCTCCGGATATGCTTTTTGTGCTGTCAAAAACGCCAACGCTATTTATTACCATGTCAGACGATATCTGCATGGTTGATATTTCACCTACTGAGAAGACTCCTCTGTTTTCTATCGAGACCAGGACGAGTCCAGACATTACCCCAGGCATACTCGGTGATGAGTTCCTGGGCTGGCTTCCAGTATTCATTCTGTAAGCTGGCGATGGCCTTGGAGACGTATTCTTCGCCGAGGACCTCCCCGCGGACCTGAAGACCTGTGTCGAAGGCTTCGCTGTATTCTGGATTTTGAGACATGTTTGATCAAGGTGAGATTTAAAATGAAATATCAAGTACATTCATCGATGTTGTTATATACTTGATGACGGAGGCCCTACTCCGCGTCCGGAACTCCGGAATCGGACTGTCCGGCATTTAAGACGGCCGTCCTAGCTGCAAGCCCGTGGCATTTCCCTTACCCCGGATGCGATCATAGGAACGAGTACATCCGCTGCACATGTATCTACGCCATAATGATCATCTTGCATGTGCTGTAAATTGAGATAGTACTTGTCAAGTAGCCTTGACTCCAATGTGAAACAGCATAGAGGTTTTAACCATGAATTATTTACATCAACAAAATTGTCGATCGACAGCTTCAAATGTGGAACCCAATCGAGAATACTTTCAGGCTAGAACAACAATAGGAAAACGCCTCGCTATGCCACATATCGTTATCATCGCTTAAGTCCATGTCGCTGGAACCAGTTCTGATGATGTTCTTCCTCCCACCTCTTCTCCGCCCGTCTCAACGTCGATGAAACATCCCAGAAATCCCTCTTCTGCGCCACATCCCTCGGTGTCTTACCCTTATTATCCTGAATTGTTGGATCAGCCTTCCAATCCCTCAATACTCTGATAACCTCCCTCCTTTCATCATCGCCATCTTCCGCCGCGCTCGCCGCATAATGTAGCGGTGTGCGACCGTCCGTCGTTCGCGCATTGACATCTGCGTGTCCGTCATCGACAAGATATTCGACCAGAGCCGCGGAGCTATACCGCGCGGCAAGGTGTAATGGCGTGCGGCCGCTGTTGGCGCGTGCGTTGATCGGGGCGCCGAGATCTAGAAGTAGCATTGCTATGGCGAGATGATCGCGCTCAGCGGCGAGGTGGAGAGGTGTGAGACCTTGATGATCACGAGTTGAAGGGGGTGCGATGCGGAGAGCTTTGCTACAGGCTTCTGTATCTCCGTTCCATGCTGCGTCAAGGAGAAGATCTCCAGGATCCTGGGGAGGTGTTGGGAGCAGTGAGGTCTTTTCCTGAACTGGAGTCGGCTTCAAAGGTTTTGCACCAGTCGGCTCTTCTTTCTTGGCTGCCTCTTCGCTTGCTGGCTGGCCAGATTCGCTCGCAGGCGATGGAATTTGTACTTCGTCTGCACCATCGTCAACCTTTGGCTTCACAACTTTGGGTGTTTCCGTTGGAGGGACTTTCGCATTCTCATCACCGTCCGTCTTGCGGTCTCCCTCGTCCTGCTCAACATGCGTTGCTGAAGGTCCTTCAGTTCTTGTATCTTTCGAAGGTTCGGATTTGAGATCAGTTGGTTCAGCAGGTGCCGAGTTATCAGCATCCTCGTCCACCAACTTTCTGAACTTTCCTATAGGAGGTGGATCCAGTCCTGTCGAGCCGGCACTTGATTTAGGTCTATGGCCGGTGGTGCTTGGGTGGCGGGCGCCAGGCGAGTCAGAAGTCTTTCCTGGAGCCGGCGGTGGCACCGGGGTATCTAGACCAGGCGGAGCTGGTTTCAAGAGAGCACTGCTGTATCAAAAGTCAGCACACGCATCCGTATATCCCGGTTCTTAACTTACGAGTAGATGTTAACCATGAGCTTATTGAGAGCTGCCAACTGCTTCTCCAGATCGGCGTCAGCGAGCTTGATCTTCTCCTCCCACTCATTCTTGTACTTGTACGAGTTATAGAATTCTTCGAGACCGCCAAGCACTCCGCCGTCAAGTCCGTCACTACTGATCTCCTGGAGAAGCTTTGTCATCTCGTCTAGAGCCGTGGTAGCATTCTTGATAGAGTCGTCAATCCTTATCGGGAGAGCATTATCACCGTCAATAATGTCTGGACGGACTTTCAGTGTGTTTTGAATTTGGGTAATAGTGTCTTTTGCAGTTGTTGCCTTGGCGCATAACTCATGAATCTCTTCAGGGGTTTTTCGCATCTCCATAAACCAATCCGTCCATTCCTTAGCTGTGTCGGCGTGTTGGCCCAATGCCTCGACGCCTGCATGAGTAGCGAAGGCTTGTGGGAGATGCTTCAGGAAATCAAAACCCTTCTTCTGAGGCTGCTCTTTCTTTGGTTTCTCAGGTGGTTTGTCTTCCTGCTTTCTTTCAGATTTGACGGGTTGTTTTCTGGGAGCAGGCTGTGGTTTGGCAGGACCAGTATCTGGTTTTCTGTCTTTGTCTGGTGTTTGAAGAGTCTCATAACTACTTAGTGGTGACTCTACTTTCGATCGAGGCCTGCCTCTAAGCATATCCGCCGCAAGATGAGATGCTGGTCTGTAACCTGGAGGTGGAGATCGTTGACCCGTTCCAGGGGGCTGCTTTTGCACGCGTGGTGGCTCATAGGAATGGAACCTTCTCGGATTTGGACGAGAACTATCTGTTGGATATGCTCTCAATGGGGGACGCACTCCTGTTGGAGGGTTTGGCGAAGTCGGCCATGGTGGTGTCTGGTGTCCTTGTGGGCGACCGCGATCAGGCCTATAAGCACGGCTTGGCTCAGGAGATCCTCGGCGTGATGAGGGTCTGCTCTCATCCTCCGACATCCAATCCGATTCTCTCGTTACACGGCGTCGGAATCCTCTTTGCACAGGTAATGGTGGGGGTGGTCGAGTTCGAGGGGACACAGATCGAAAACCCGACTCTCTCCGCTTTGGACGTTCATTGAATAACTGTCTTGGGGTCGATGTCGGAGGGTATCTTGGTCGACGACTGGCAGCTTCGTGGGACCTCGTCCTTTGGACTGAAGGTGCAGTACCTGGAGGAGGCTTTTGTGGTCCTCCATAGGTAGGTGTTGGCGGACCGTGATAAGTGGACTGGCGAGAGGGAGCAGGTCTCCGGGCAGTAGCCGGAGGTGTTTTTAGGTTTGCGGATCGGCCCAGCGAAGGCGGAGGCTTCTTTGGCATCTTGGGAGGCGTAAACAGAACAAAAATACCATCATCAGGGACGTCAATAGTTATCATTCAGGCACCAGGAACCTTTTATGAGAAAGACCCTTGGGCTAAAGATCTAGTAGGGGCGGGAAAGTTGCTAGGCAAAACAGGCCCCAGGACGGCATGACGCCATTGCAGGCATGTCACAGGCCTCATGAGGCATAAAAGCTCAATGTCATGCAGCATCGAAATCCGGGGAATGTTCTTTATTGGCCGTTTTGCGAACGACACCGAGAGATTTTACAGACCGAGTGTGACGTGTCTGCTGATCCCCAAATTCGCGGGATGGTCAGCTCCGTTTCAAAGACCCTTTCCCGTGCGGGTCGGGACGGGACCAAGAAATGGGGTTTTTACAAGATCAGGGTTCAACGTACAATTATATCATTATCTTTGCTTTTTACTGCGAAATGAATGGCCGACTCTGGAACATGGCGTTTTTTTGACAAGCATTTCTTACGGCCTTGATCTGGAGATCTTGCAGATGCAGTGTTACATCTTCAATTCTTCCATTTTGCAAGTACAAGTATATCTGTGGCGAGGTTTTGTTACTTGCCGCATGACGCAGTCAGAATAACGAGCTTGTGGATGTGTTGCCTGCGACTCGGCCTTATCACATGCTGCGTAATCTGGAACTGGATAATTTGTGAGATTGATGCCTAATCTTCATGACCTCCTGTTAGTCACGTAGGACTTGTTCTTGAGACATATTTTTCGTTGGTCAGCTGCCAAGATCAGCCCCAGTGCATGATGGAAATAGAAACAACACAGCCAAGGCAGACTTCTACAGCACATGTTCCTAAGAAATATTGAAAAATGTACTTATCATATCAGCAAGATGCTCAAAATATCACGCTATCTTGCGTCACCCTCTGATGTAAAATCATAAGAAATCATCCTATCCCCGGAGACGCTCTACGAGACCACACATCATTCAAATCCTCTTTGAAAGCTGCCGCAACAGGAAACATTCTTTCAACCGCAGTGAGACTCTGCATGATCAAGTCCTGCTGCCAACCTTGCCATGACCGCGCACCCGCAACTCGTAGAGGAAACAACACCAACAAGGCTGAAATAGCCGAACCGTGGATGACCCTTTCTGTTTGAGTCAAGATAGTAGCAACGTGCATCTGTATCTCTTGTTCGCCCAGATTGGGTGCCACGATACCCATATTCTGCCAATGTGTTATTTCGTAGTCGAAAACTCCAGAGAGGTAGATGCTTGTTGCCGAAAAGAATGATCTAGCTAGACATGCAAAGCCGCCAGAAACTGCACTCTCCCGACTTTCTTCTTGACGATTAGATGACGTCTCTCTTGCTTCCCAGTCAATCAGACTTTGTCTCAGAAGAAAACCTTGCTGTGCGATATCACAAGCTTCGTCAAGTTGCTGGTCTGATAGGCTAGAATCCACTGTTTCTGGGTAGATGAGTCTTTCTGCCCTTGGAAAGATGTCAGTTGAGATCTGTCGGTTGTTACATATCACATACCGAACTCGAAGGGTGGAGCAAAGAACAATGATATCCAACAGTTCATCCAAAGAATGGACCTCATCTTTGCTTCTCGAAGTTTTCATCCTCTCCACCAATTCTCTCCATTCTGCCTCGGCAAGAAATGTGGGCTCATTAAATATAATAGCTCGACAGACTTCAAATACTTTGATTTCAGTGAAAAATCGTTGATCAGGGCCTGAATAACATGATGCTGGACCAGCTGCAACAAGCGCCTTTGAAGTACCATGAACCAAGTGTTGTATCCAGCCTTGACCTGTCGAATCGTTCATAAGCTTCGAAGGTTAGCTTGTCTGATTTGAATGAAACGGGAATACAGCTTACTTCGAAGAGCCCCAAGAAATGAGTTGTCCATAAGATTCGATGACGGGCGCTGGACACTTGTTCGAAATTACCAAGAGCATGTCTTAAGCCCAGTACTGACTTCGAATAGTGATGCACAGCTAGCCCGTAAGTCTTGCTTGGAGCAATGCCTTCGGACGAATTTAGTTTTACGGCCTGCATGGCGCCCAGGGATAGGACAGCATCGTGTAGGAACGTGCCCAGATCCGAATCTTTCATCAGCCTTATCACATCGGTGAAGGATTGACTCCCAGGGCTGAAGTTGTTGTGTTGAAGAAACGTATCGAAATATCGTGTGAGGTAATAGACCTGATCGGCCGAAGGATTCAGAGCGAGTCGTGGAGAAGAATGAAGTTTGGCTTTGCAGAGGTTACCCAAGTCCAATGGAGAAACAGTCTTTTCATCAGATGCTACAGGGCCAATACATATTTGCTTGGGTTTGACAGACCCGAAAGAGCAATTGATCTGCTTCCTTTGACAGCGGCTGCACGGAAGACTTCCAGAACACTTTGGCCACCATTAGATATGCAGTAGAGTGACAGGGAGGTACACACCTTGAGGTGACTCGCAGCACATGCAAGGCACCTCGATCGTTTCTTTCGTCCATCAAATGGCCCAACCGGCATTTTCCCCATGATGTTTCTGTATTGTCAAGGTTTGTTATCCCAGCTTCGAGTAGCAGAAGTTGGGGGTTTATACGTTATACCCCAAAAGGCATCGAATGCGCGAAGACGGCCTGCACGACGCCATGCCCCATTGGGAAGCATTGGAGCGACGCTACTGTTGTGACAGGGCCTGTAGCCAATCATCCTCACAGCTGCAGTACGAGCTGAACTTCAGCTTCGTCAGCAAATTAACTGCGCGTTCTTCTTTTTTCTAGCTTGGAGCTTAATCGTGCACCAGATCGCACAAACTTGACTGTACTTGGCAAGGTTGAAGCGGCAGTCAATCTTCAGGTGTTGAGAAAGATTCACTGGGCGAGGCGGGAATGTATTAGTTACCCGTCAATCATGGAATTATTCCACAATTCTCGGCATTGCCATTTACCTAGTGACGTTGGCAGAGCATCAATCTTTGAGTATCACAATATCCTATACCTTTTGTCGTGATTCGAAGTTATAAGTATCTGTTCGTTTCCTGTCCAAAATATTCATTTCCGATACCTACCACTTCAACATACGCCATCATCAAGGAACTGGCTACTCTCCTATCACTTATAAAACCACACATCCAACACTTCAACTTTCCGCGTCTCCAACATGCGTACCATTGCCTTCTTTCTCCCTCTCCTTACCCTCGGAGATGCTCTCCTGGTCCCCAATTCAAGCGGTCCATACGGCGTCGCTCTTCGTATCGAGGGCATGACCGACCATCATCGCGTCGACCCGTATGATCCAAAGAAGGGCCCTCGCCAAGTTCTCGCCTCAATCTTTTGGCCCGTCGACAAAAGTTTATGCTCTAAAAAGGTCGTTCCTTACATGCCATCTGCTACAGCAGAATACTATGGCCAATCAGTGCAGGCCCTTGGTCTTTCGAATGACACTTTCAAGGCTCTTGAATTGGAAGTCTGCAACCCTCGACCTTTGCCTAAGGGTAAGACTGAGTGCGAGGTCGGGAACAAGATGTACCCCGTTGCTATCTTCTCGCCTGGTGCGGGTAACTCTCGACTTCTGTACAATGTCATGGCACGCTCCCTTGCAAGCTACGGAAATGTCGTTGTTCTCATTGATCACCCGTATGACCCAGATGTTGTTGAATTCCCTAACGGGGAGATCATCAAAGGCGGTAACATTCCTGAAGATATTCCAAGTCTCGAAAAATTGACCAATGTATGTGCTATCCTGTTAAACAACGGCTCCGCATTGCTAATACTCAATATCCAGGTCCGAGCAAAGGATATCTCCTTTGCCATCTCGCAGGTAAAGAGCCGTTCATTCCAGCGCAAAGTATTCAAAGGCCTACCTGGCGCTGTCGACACTGGAAAGATCGTCGCTCTCGGGCATTCACTAGGGGGTGCCAGCGCAGCCAATGCAGCCCTCGAAGACACTCGTATCCGCGGCGGAATGAACTTTGATGGCCAGCTATTCGAGCCTGCTCTCAGCAAAGGTCTCAAGAAACCATTCTTTCTCATCGGACGACCTAACCATGAGGAAGACGACACCACCTGGAAGAAGTTCTATAAGAACCTCAAGGGCCCCAAGGACCTGAAGACGATCCCAGGAACTGAGCATGGCTCTTTCACCGACTATCCTCAGCTGATCAGTGTTCTTGGTTTGCCCAAGGAAACCCTCAAGGTTCTTGCGCCACTTGTGGGGTCAGTGGACGCAAAGGTCTTGGAAAAGCTTCTCGCCAAGACTGTGGTCAACTATATGAAGGTCTGCTTTGAACACTAAGAGTCTATTGCTTGCAGTGCCAAAAGTAACTGAACAAAATGTGTTCTCGGCTGAAGAGCGACGGGACCACATTCTTGAAGCTGCAAGTGGTTGTTATCAGCGAACATCTGTCTCTTCTCCGCGATAAGGTTCTTATCCAGTTCGTTTGCTCTACTACCTGTTTTTTCCTGATAGGCTTTTTATAAATAGTGATACTTTAATAGATTGCTCAAGTTTTGAGTTCTGCTTTTTAACCTTCAACAAGTACAATAATCATTCCCTGTAATAAACCATATCATTGCAGAGGAGTTAATGCGCCACGTTATGAACATCATCCTTATTTGGCATGATAATTCTCCAATAGAATAAGTTACGCTATGTTATTCTAGACCCAAGTCCTAGCTATGTCATCTATTGAATTTACAAAAACTCCACAAGTGAGGGACTGTTCCAAGGGATACGAATCCCCACAGCTCCGGCTACCAGGTTCTCGAGAGCAGGTAGCTTGTCGAGATTGTACTTGGTCAGGATATGCTCATGTCCCATGCGAAGCATGCACTGAAAGATCTTGGAGAGCGATGTAATGCCATTCCTCTCTCCGATACCCAGAACCGTCGTGTTCAGGTGCGTAGCCCCAGCCTCGAGCGCAGTGTACGCATTAGCAACAGCACATCCTGTGTCATCGTGGAAGTGCGTTTCGATATCACAGCTGACAGTCTGTCTAAGCATGGAGACCTTGTCAAAGACCTCACGGGAGCTCGCGCCACCAACGGTATCGGCGATACCCACGCGGTGTGCGCCGAGACGATCCATCAGCGAGTAGAGCTTCAGGATCTCGTTGAAGTCAGAGCGGAACGAGTCTTCGCCTGAGAAGCGGACCTCGAGACCATGAGATTGGGTATACTCGATGACTTCCTTGGCCTTGGTAGCGATCCAGTCCAGGTCCTTTCCGTGGGAATGCTTCATGAGCTGAGCGGATGTGCCGACGAACATGTTACTGTGGCGAGCGTTAGCCTAACAATCAGGTTATTCGAGAGAGTGATGACTTACATCCCATCAACACCGGTCTCAACCGCCATTCTAGCATCTTCCATGTTGCAGCGAATGTGGCATAGGACCTTGGCCTTGAGTCCTAGCTTACAAATAGCCTCGCAGTCCAACTTGGACTGTGGAGATGAAGCAGGCGAAGTCAATTCGATCTAAGACAATGTCAGTCAATTCACCAGACAGTTAAGATAAATGAGACTCACATATTCGACACCAATGGCATCAAGAGCCTTGGCAATTTGAATCTTGGTAGCAGTATCGAAGTAAGCCGTAGAAAATTGCTCGCCCTCACGCAGGGTCGTGTCGACGATGCTAAAGTTGGCTAGATTTCCGATTGATCCAGTCGACGTCGCTTCGGAGCTAGCTCCGTCACTGGAACCAGAAGCACCTTCAAGAGAGCTTGAATTGCCAGATTCGTTGCTCGTAGTTGTAATGGTTGGGGTTAGGTCATTGGCACCAAGATCCGTTACGGAGGCTTCCAAGTCACCGCCCTGGCCATTTCCTGTGAAGAGCCTGATTAGCAAAGGTATGATGCAAGAATCGCATGTAGTTTCTTACCAGTCTCTCCATCCGAGACTGAAACAACCCCATCTCCCCCATGGGCCGCTGAATTATCACCAGCAGCACCAATTGCGCAGTCCGTATGGTGATCCACGCAATTGTTTCCGCAGCAATTGTCGCCGCCGTTGCTACTAGCAGCACCCTGGCCCATGGTGTGGCTGGTGTGGTGGGAGATGGGGTTGTTGGCTGTCTGCATTGTGTATGCTGGAGCATTAAGCTTTCAGGTGTTCAATTTAGGTGTTGCTGCTTTGTTCGACAATTGGATACCGAGAATAAGACTAGTTGTCGAGAATAGGGAGGTCTTAAGTATTCTATGCTTAGTGAGTCACAAAGGTTTCATTGATAGTCGGTTAGTATGCGAAATTCCAAAATTTGCTTATGAACTTTCCGTTGTCGCAACACATCAACGTACTTGCAGATCATCTCAATGACTCACAAGTCCCGAGTCATGATTGGTCGGCGATCGGAATAGTTCTCCCATCCCGCATCCTTATTAATTGATCTTGACACAAAAAGGATACGAGATATAGACCTGCCTTAGTTTCCGTTATACTATTCAATTAGCTCGGTCTATGACGTTTGTTGGTCTTGATCATGGCATGCACTGGGGCGACTTAGGAAAATCGCATCGCGAGATCCATATCGTGCAGCCAGGTTTAATTACAATTTTCCTTAGCTTTAGATCAGAATGCTCGATGCGTCTCTTTCACCTGTCTTTTTGTTTCTAGATCTGCAATCAAGTGTGTATAAGAGCCAATTTTATGTGGCAGCTGGATCGTGATTACCCCCGCGGATACCATAAGAAATGGTGGCTGTGGTCCAGACAGATAAATCTTCTGAGACCCTATATATTGCCAATTGTACCTGACAACCTGGGTCGTCCAAGATACGTATTGTGAGCCAGAATCAGACGCAGCATATAAGAACTCAATTACTGGATACAAAGCGATAATAGAGGTCACGCGTATCTTCTCATTAACCGCCTTCTACTTTAAGATTCTGAACAAGAAGGTACGCATACTAGCTCGTGTTGTTTTTATTTATTGTCACCTTATTGTGTTTGGGAGTTTTAAACATTTGAAGAACTCAGAGTCTCTCGTACACTCGGAGACATCCTGAAAGATGTCCAAAAGTCAAGTTAGTTATTTTCTATAAAAATGATAGTTCAGGATGTAAATCGGGCTTAGTACGGAGTATTACTATCGTGATTTTGGCGGAAACTGTAGGGCTCCAGCTCCTGGAGCTTTAGGTGGGGTGATGGTAATGCGATAGCGTTGCCAAACAGCAAATATGTATCAAAGCTGGGGTGATCAAATAGAACAAGAAGATACTTGGTTTTAATAGGCTTGAGAACTAAAGACCTCAGTACTCCAGCCCCTTACAAGGACGTAATCCATCGACAGTGGTAGCATTCGTGGACTGTTGCGATCTTACCACACCACAAGGGTCACGTGTTGCTTGAGTCATCGAAATCACCCCGCCAAAATCTTTGACCCCTCCAAATTTGGGCGGTCAAATTGGGGCAACTAACCTACTTTTACCAGACGCTTCCCACTCCGTTCCTGCATAGACGAGGAAGAAATAGAAAGCGAAGACGAGACGTGCTCGAAACGAACATCCATTGAAGACACGATCCAAGACGCGATCGACATAGCGAATTCCTCCCCGACCGATACACCATCCCCTCCACAACCCCGCCATCATGAGCTTCGACGCCGAGAGCGCGGCTCCGGTGCTCGCCGCAGCCGACTTCAAGACTGCGGGCCCCTTGATGGCTGAACTTGACAAGCATCTTACTCTCCGAACCTACCTTGGTGGTTACAGCCTGGGTGAGGCAGACGAGAAGCTCTGGACTGCTCTCCGCACCAGCAAGGTTGCTATTGGCCTTGTCCGCAAGGGCGCCTACGCCAACATCACCCGATGGTTCAAGTTTATCGAGGATGCTCACCCCGAGCTGAACGAGAAGCTCAATGCTGGAAAGGAGAAGCGCGCCGGCGGTGCCAACTACAACATTGGTCTCTCCAACACCGAGAACGGTGTCGTGACTCGATTCCCTCCTGAGCCCAGGTAAGCTCTTTGGCAGAATACCCGCATCGCGTGACTTTACTGACATATTCACAAGTGGCTACCTCCACATTGGCCACGCAAAGGCCGCTCTCCTCAACGACTATTTCGCCAAGACTGCTCCCGATGGCAACGGCAAGCTCCTCGTCCGATTCGATGATACAAACCCCTCCAAAGAGAAGCAGGAGTTCGAGGACTCCATTCTCCACGATCTTGAGTTGATGGACATCAAGTACGTTCAGGTTACCCACACCAGTGACTACTTCCAGCAGCTTTACGATATGGCCGAGAAGATGATCCTCGACGGTTACGCCTACGCTGATGATACCGACCCCGAGATCCAGAAGGACGACCGTAAGAACCGCCTTGCCAGCAAGCGACGTGATCGCCCTGCCGAGGAGAGCTTGGCCATGTTCCGAGAGATGAAGAATGGCACCGACCTGGGCCGAAAGCACTGCATTCGCGCCCGCATTGCCTTTGACTCAAGCAATGGTTCTATGCGAGACCCTGTTATTTACCGATTCCCCAACTGGAAGGGCGCTGAGCCCGCTCCTCACCACCGAACCGGCTGGGACTGGAACATCTACCCCACCTACGACTATGCTTGCCCCGTCGTCGACAGTCTTGAGGGTGTCACACACGCGCTCCGAACCACCGAGTACGCCGACCGTAACGAGCAGTACCACTGGTTCATGGACGTTCTCAAGATCCGCAAGGTCAATCTTTGGGAGTTTGCCCGTATCAACTTCATCCGAACGTTCCTTTCCAAGCGAAAGCTTACCAAGGTTGTCGACACTGGACGTGTCAGCGGCTGGGACGACCCTCGCCTGCCTACTGTCCGCGGTATCCTTCGCCGTGGGTTGACTGTCCCCGCTCTCCGCGAGTTCATGTTGAAGCAGGGACCTAGCCGAAACATCGTCACGATGGACTGGACAACAATCTGGGCCATCAACAAGCGAATGCTCGACCCCGTTGTGCCTCGATATATGGCCATTGACGAGAAGGATGCTGTTGCTATCACAATCACTGGAGGCCCCGAGAAGTCTTACAAGGAGGATAGGCCTAAGCATGTCAAGAACCCTGATGTTGGCAACAAGCAAGTCACATTCGGACCTAAGCTCCTCCTTGACCAGGCCGATGTTGCTTCATTCGACGACAATGAGGAGATCACCCTGATGGCCTGGGGTAACGCCATCGTCCGAGGCTTGAACAAGTCTGTCTCACCCATCAAGGAGCTTAACCTTGAGCTTCACCTTGCTGGTGACTTCAAGACAACCGCCAAGAAGGTTCACTGGTTGGCAGCTGACCCTGAGAACTTGGTCAAGGCCGAGCTCTGGGACTTTGGTTACCTCATCACCAAGGACACACTAGACAAGGATGACAACCTCGACGACTTCCTCGCAGATGTTACCGCGACCAAGACCGATGCTCTGGTTGATGCAAGCATCGCCGACCTCAAGGAGAACGACTTCATCCAGCTCGAGCGCAAGGGATACTTCCGTGTGGATAAGCCCCTCGGCCAAGGCCCCGATGGTCGCGCCGTGCTCTTCAAGGTTCCCACTGGTGGCCAGAAGGGTTAAGCAAGCTAGCTATAAACAGAATAAAAAGGACGGGACGGTCGAGATGGATGAGTTTTGTTATTTGACGATGGCCATGTTTTTCACGCTGTAGTAACGAAGCCAAGTAGTAAATACGAAAAAAAAAGACAAAGACCTCAGACTCCTGCTCTTGATGTGTCGTTGCATTGCACGTTAATTTCCGTCTTTGCATTGCGATAATGTCACGTTTCTTCCCATGACTACCATGAATCACGCGCTTGATGTCATCGTTGGCAAAGCTGATGTTGATCAAGTTCATAAGGCCCGCTGAGGTTACTTGATACAGAAAGCCCGGGGATCCCTGTACCACATATGGAAGAACCAAGACCGACTAGTAGACCATTATGGACTTTTTATGCGCATATCATGCTACCAAGAAGTTGAGTGAGATGCAGGTCGGAGGATACGAGGTGAGGGGATCCGTGACGATGAGACAGGCATTGTGAGTACCGTAAGCACTGTAAGTAAGCACTGATCAGCGGTTACACGAGTGAGGGAAATTAATTTAGCTTAATCTGGTCTCTTTCTCCACTGAGCGGGGCCTCTGGAATGTTCAGCTGTGGAAGGTCCGCTCGGTTACACCAAAGATTAAAAAGTACTCTTGTGTAATTTAGTAGTGTATGGATGTCATGTTTGTCTGCATTCAAATCGAATGTTAAGAATTGTTGAGTTGTTGACGCACGGGGTAGGTAAGGAGACCCCGAAGCCCGCTAGAACTGTTCTATCGTTTATTCTATTCTTAGTGACACTAACTCCCCCGCTAAAGCAGCCTTGGTGTCAGCCCAGAAAGGCTGCTCTCGTGGCACAGAAAAGTCCATTCAGGCCTCGATTCTATAGTCTCTTTGTTTAATTCTACGGTGAAGGATCGTGAGATGCAGTCAACATGAGATTCGGTCTAGCTATTATGACCCCTCGCATCATATACGAGTTTGCACTGTGACAGGCAATGGAAGTCAAGTTGTTGTCAGTGGACTCCCCGACCCACACTGACGCCGTGGAATGGAATGCTGTCAAAGGTTAAGAAGACCGGAAATATCAGATCTCGGGCGGAATAACTGTCTGATTAGCTATTTTGGTCCTATTCCTTGCCCATCTTCCCAGCTGGCCCCGAAGAAACCGAGGTTTTGCGGGGATGGCCCCGACTTGGCATTGAGGCCGGCACCCCGAGTCCGAGCAAAGACCATGTCCGATACGAGAAACGCTTTATGCGTTTATAACAATTTCCTAAGCGCTGTAGTGAGTACGGGCAAAGCAGCGTTGCAATTCCAACAATATGGTTGTATTTTATGCATGCTCACGCCGCAAAACGCCTCCCGTTCGGAGGGGGCGCTGAGTGCCTGATTTGATGATAATCGATCGTCTGATGCGGTGGAGGGGGAATACGAGATCCAGCTCCGCTTGTCGATCACCTCGTGTTAGCTTCGCCCATGAGGCCCAAGTGCAGGGTCATGGCTATAGCTTCGTGCTGCTATCATCGCACGCATACGGTATAGTTCTTTGGTGACAGGACTGTGTAGTGCTTAGACTAGAGTGCGGGC
Organism: Fusarium graminum; assembly: GCA_013266165.1. Lineage (NCBI taxonomy): Eukaryota > Fungi > Ascomycota > Sordariomycetes > Hypocreales > Nectriaceae > Fusarium > Fusarium graminum. The sequence continues at coordinate 46,214 of JAAGWP010000161.1, forward strand.
GAGGCTGGGCTTCTGTCAGAACAGTTACATTTGTGCATAGCTCTATGTCATAGTCAACGGTCCAGCTGTGTCCACATGGTGTTGAGATATCTATATAAACAGTCTCATCCTCTTGTCAATTTACTGCCTTCTCATTCTCATCACTCACTCACACACTCATCTACAAGACTCTCATCTCTACACTAAACAACCACCATTCTCACAAACCACTTACACAAACCATCACCATGAAGTTCTCCGCCGCCGCCTTCACCTTCCTCGCCGCCACCGGCGCCTCAGCCGCTCCCGCCGCTGAGAGTGTCAACATGATGGCCGCCACTCCTCAGTGGACTATCCGCGACGCCAAGCGATACTGCCGCTCCGACGATTCCATCTGCAACTGGAAGTTCGGCATCGACACCGGTAACGGCAAGCCTTATGAGTGCCGCTACGACGTCAAGGGCCCCGGCGCCTCCAAGAAGAGAGCCGCCGGCCCCTCTACCTGCGGTGACTTCACCGTCACCTCTGGCTGGAGCGACCAGTTCGGCGCCGACCAGGGCTTCACCACTCTCTCGGTCGTGTCCAACTCCAAGCGCCAGATCATCTGGCCTGCTTACACCGACAAGCAGCTCGCTGGTGCCAAGATTGTCAAGCCTGACCAGTCTTACTCTCCTGCTTCTCTCCCCAAATAAGCGATTTCACCGTTCATGTTGGCTAGTCTAAAAAGACGAGGTATCTTACACCGGGGATGAATGGATTGGGGAACAGCTCTACATAATGGTTATATTTGTACATATTTGAAGTAATACAAGACTTGCTAGGCCACGATATTATTACCCGAGGACTCTTCTGCAGTGTGACATGGAGGTTGTAAAAGGTCAAACTAATCGGTGGCTTAATCGGCCGAGTTGGCGGCTCTCAAGAACCGGGCCTGGCGTCCACTCTCCAATTAGATTAACGGCGTGACGTTTCCATTCAGCCCTAACGGGACTCATCCTTTTGGCTCAAATGCTTACATGAAGATCACCAATCGTCCAGTCATTAAGAGCTATAAGATCATTTCTGGTAATCTCTGGAGGTTATTGTTGATGACCCTCAAATGACGAGGCTAAACTACTACCAGGTTCTCACCTACCCTACGCAACACCGAGGTTTCATCTCAACATGTTTTTCGTAATTCATTGCTTACCAGTGACGATGAATTCTTTTTTTAGCGGGGTTATTCGAGACCTGATGTCAGTAATATACCCCATTCTTTCCACATGCACTGAACGTGTGTGTAGAGTATGTTTTGATGGCTCGCGTGTTTCATCCAGGTTTGGATTGGTAAACGCGTGACTGTAACGTCTCATCTCACGAGCAAGTCATAACACCTTCTTAACGAGATCAAGGTCCCTAATACTAGATGCAAACAACATTGAGTAAATGTAATTGATCAGTTATATTTTATAAGTGAACATCTTTTGAAGCGATGTCCATGGATCCCGTCCAGATCAGAGATCTGATACTAAATTCATCGCACAAAGTCCCTTGGACATCAGCCGACATCTGTCGCAACTCCATTCTCCGGCACGAAAAGAGAAACACAAGAAAACAACCTCGCCAAACACCTGATGCCCAGTCGAGTTGTATATCAGAACCAACGCCAAAGCTATGAGCAATCTCAATCGAAAGCACACATCCACACAAAAGTTCCAATGCCTCCAGCCAGGACGAGGAAAGTCAGAATACCAGCTCCTGCTCTATCCGCCATCGTGATAGGTGTAGGCTCCGGCATATCGTGCGAGTTCTTTCCGGCGTTGGGATCTCCCTTGGAGATACCGCCCGTCTTATTTGTCGCAGGCGGTTCCGCATCGGTGATTAACAGACTCGACACAGCTGCAAGCACGTTCATCTGTTCGCCTGCACCACTCGTCTCGTCAACGGCTGGATCAACAAACGCTCCTCCACTCCAATAAAAGCCGCATGCGCGTCCAGACTCGCCTCCTGTGCATTGCTTGACCGCGGCTTGGGTGGATGTCTCGAGAATGGGCAGGATCGTCTTGGCGGTAAATGGTGCGACTTGGGTGACCACGGCGAGCCAGCGATGGACGTAGCCCTTGAAGGACAACATATCGGTCGAACAGGCGCCCTGACGACCCTCACAGGGAACTTCGTACATGATGTTTTTAGGGAAGAAGGTTTTGAGTGTAGCGTCGAGGAGCTTGTCGATACGCCCTTCCCACGTAGTTGACCCATTGGTCTAACGAATCAGCAAATATTCCCTTTTCAAGTGTGGTAGGACTTACAAAATTGTACATGAAGGCAGCGCCTTGGAGAAGGATGGCCGCATTGTAGGAAAAGGTCGCCTTGTTGATGTCTGTGCAGTTCTTTCCAACGTGTGCACCATCGTACACTAGCCACTTGTCGTGATCGATGTACTCGACCGCCCAAAGCCAGTCCCAAGTCTCTTCGGCATACTTAGCATAAGTTGAGTTTCCCGTGTATCGTGCAAGACGAGCGCCGAGGTTGAAGAAGCATCCGTTGGCAATGGCTAAAGCATGTCAGTTTGGTAAGCTCTTACACGCATATATATATATGAGACGCACTGTTCTTGTAGTCGTATCCAGAATTTGTAAAGGGAATTTGCCATCGCATTCCACCGTTGCACTCGTTGTCGTGTCGCTCAGGTTTCGCCTGCGTCGTCCATACAGCCTGTGCGAGGGCGAGCCATTGAGCCTGGTCCTCGGGAGGATTGGGAAATTTGTTCTCCGCTGCGAGCATGGCCGACATACCCCAAAAGCCTTGATCGTCGTTTCCGAGGGACGCAGTGTGGTTGGCGGGCATGTAATCGCGGCCGTCTCCTGTCTGATGCAGCATACCTTCCATTACCACCTTGTTGTAGCTCGAGTCGCCTGTGAGTTTCCAATAATCTGTGTCCCGTTTAGTCGACCGTTCTTTTTTCTAGCGCAATTGCTGTCCAACGCACCGATATAAGTTCCCATCATGGCGCCTCCTTCCCACCAGTAGTAGTCGCCCTTGTATTCTGTTGGAGGACCTGGCAAGATACCGGGAATCATGCCAGTCTGGTTTCCGTCGTATTGTAACATAAGATCGTAAGCAAGTGCGCGAGCCGATTGCTTGATTTCGTCTGTGTAGTAGTCAGTCTCGACACCCCTCTCGCTGTACCAGTGAGTCGCCTACCCTTTGTTCCGATCTTGTACTGTGCGTCAACTGATTGAACGAGAAGGCCGCCCAAGAGAGTAGCCTGGGCCAAAAAGCCCGTCCGTGACGCAAACAACATGACTATTCAATTGAAGGTGCTCCTTTATATAAATTATGGTTGTAGAACAACAGTTCGTGATGCGGTTAATCGATAGAGTCGTGGTGGTGAAGCGAGCGACAACAAGACCAAGTGAGGGTCTCGGTAGTTGAACTGGTCTTATCGAAACACGAAACAAGAACTAGAATGATACAGTCCAGAAAAAACGAAAGTTCGATATAAAGAAATCTAGGAAGGAAGCGAATGCAAAAGTTAAAAGAAGCCGATCAGGAAGTCATGGGCAGATGTTGGTCGGGGATGGGGATGTGGGAGATCAAAGGTGGGACAAATGGGACGGAACTCGGAGATCTTTCAACGTCAAACACCAAAGAAGAAATAGAGCCAAGAACAACAATCACAAGGGGAAAACAAGGGGGAAATGGCGGAACGGTAGAGCGCAGCTTTGGTACGAGCCAAGCTTCTGGGCATCGGGGCAGTGCAGCTTGTATCGGCCAGTCTCAGCACTGCGACGAGAACTCTTGGCGGCTATCGAAATACCCCATGATGGCAGACAAAGAAGAGAGCCTCTCGTGCCAAGACGCCAACTGCGACATGGGATCATAACTTATTGGCAGCCAAGGCCCGTAGCCAGGTCTTGGCAAAGGTGATAGCCACGTAATTGACATTTTTTTTTTCTTTCTGCTGCAGTGGGTGCGCTACCTTGATTTGCAGTGAGCACGATCAACGATCAATGCGGGGAGTCAGGTTCAGAGGTGTTGAGGACAAGACCAGACGAGACTTGTGTGAGAATGCCACGGGAAAACGGTACAAGTCGGGGATGTTAACATGAGACACACTGACGGTCCATCACAATAAAGAGAGTCAAGATCTCCGAGATTGGGGATGGAGTGCCACAAGGGCCGCGCAAGCCCTGTCCGATAGCACAATACTTGTTCCGTAGACTTCACAGCAAGTGATACAGAGGTATTTTGGTAGCATCTCCCCCTTAACAACAATGAGGTGCGCTAAACTTTAATGCGCCAAATTGCGCTCGTTCCCCACCGAACACAGCCCTCACAACCCAAGATTGGCCCAGCCCCTGGTATGCTTAAATATTACCTTATTCTGCTGCCCGACCACTGAAACACGGTGCTGCAAGGAATCCCCAGAGGTCAGGACGATTGTCTCCTTTTCTATCGCAGGAAGATCACTCAATACACATTAATACTGGCATGGACACCTTTTATAAAGAATCGCCGATAGAAGAGTCATAGACATGCAATTCACTCTCCCTAAAACTTGGCCCAGCCTGCCAGACCTTGTTTGGTGCCATGACCTATGCTACTATGCCTCATTTGATCCAGGGGCTTCTTGGCAGACCGTCATTGCTTGGCGCGGTCGAGCCAGTGACAAACAGCATGATACTACCGGTTCTTCCGGACAGATTCACGTGTCGAAATTAATCTCGTAGCAATTAACGGCGCTGTATACGAGGACCACTTGCGGCGGTGTTGAAATGGTAAATGGTGCCCCTGGCAACGCGGACCTATTTTGAGCAATCACCACACTCAGATGTCAATTGCCTGTGACAAGCTCAGACATACGCGTGTCTCCAATTAACCTTGTCTTAGTTTTACGCACCGTTTGAAAGGCAGAAATGGCCAAGACCATCCGCCGACATCACATGTTTCACCTGACGAGTGCGAGGCCCGCCACAATGACTTTATTTTAACATGTTCAACTTATATCTGACAAGAATGTAGGCAGGAGATATCCAGAAATTAACGAAGCTAGTGCTCGGTGCAGTAAATGATATCTTCGCAGTATATTTTTCAAGTATTTTCTTCTCTTCATATTAAATGGTGTCTTCATGCTCGCGATATCCGCCATACCGCGTCAACCACTTTTACGCGAAATATCTCTCAAACGCGTCGAGCAATTATCAGCCTCATTTACTGCATTATGATTAGTGACTCATTCTCTTCGGAACTATCAATACTGTATGATCACTCTGGGCTGTGTGAGATTATTTGATGACTGTTTTTGGAACACAGATCGGGCCAAACTTGTGTGAGGAAACTGCCATTTAAATCCGGCGAGGCTACGCGTCAAGCTTTGCGTAGACTCAATCGGTGGAGGGGCACATTATAACCACTGCGGAACCGCCTAGTTCTGGATATGCTACCCTTGGCCGTGTTTCCATCAACTCATGAACCATGAACAAAAGGAACAAATCATGAACGCAAACGACTCGCAAGCTTCAGATCATCCCTGTATGATCCGATTTGTGTCATGCAAATAGAAACTGAGCGATATTGATGAATGTCGCGAGGATGGACATGTGATGGTGTGTACCGGTTGGGATCACTGTAACGCGAGTACAACCTCCCGGCCACTTCATCAATTGACTTTGATGTGCATCAGTAGATCCCATACATACATGATCTTTGCGTATCGACAGTCATTCAGTTGGATATACTGCTAGCTCATAAGCTGGCTCTTAGAGAGGAATCGTATGAGGAAGTCTCTGTAAGTGTAAAGGTAGTGAAGTAAAATAAGAATTCTGACTGGAGGCATATGACGAGAGGAACAGAGAGTCCAGCTGTCAACTAGTCAAACTGTTGTCTAGTCGATCATTCAGGTCAACCTCAAGAGTTTTGATGGCTCTGCGACGAAAGCCGCAATGATTAAGGTGGGCCTTGCGTAGGAACGTGGGATTATAACAATATCATTTGTTTGAGATCAACTACATCCCGAAGTAAAAATAGCCGCCAGTAATAAATAGGAAAGAAGATTACTAGTCTACTGGGGGATGAGTAAAACTGCTGTCCAGTCTGAAGTTCATGGCGTATAGTCAAGAGAGTTATGAGGCGGAATATCTGTAGCGAGTGATGCTGTAGATCTCGTCAACTCAAGACCGATATTGTTGCACAAAATGACAAGGTATAGTAACAGCTAGCATTAGAAACGTAACTTGCCAAACACAGGTTCGTTAGTTCCAGGTCAAATACAGCCAGGTGGTCCACTATGAAGAAACGGCAGAGCTCTAATATTTAAATCGATGCATAAATTTAACAAGCGGTGACAAGACCGAGTTCAAATTGGATATGGAAAGGAATATGGTCCTCGAAACTGGTAATCAGATTCAAGTGAAGATTGATAGTAAGTAACAATTGAGATGTATCTAAAAAGCCATGATTGCATAAATGAGTTGGCTAAGATAGCGATGCTCAAGTTAATTTGGCATCAACACTTCCTGCAAGTGCTCGAGAATGGTGATGGCATATGGTTTTTCAAAACCTCTTGGTCAATCTAAACTTCGTAGCCTCTAGGCACGAGAGCTCGGTCACAGTCTCGACCCATCGTTGTCTAGCCTTCCTCTTGCCTATCTTGAGCACTAATCGGTATGGTGGAACCTTTAGGTACCGGATTCAAGGGTGAAGGGGAGATTTATCAAGCTCTAGCCATCCTAGTCCACATCCTACTCATCATTCTCAGCTTTGTTGAAACACAAAGAATTATCCTTACCTGTCAGTAAACCGTTTCCATGATTGTTGTTGGTGGGCTTTTTGATAGCTACTGAACAAGCAATACGTCTCGCTATTGACTGTTCTTATTTTTAGCTGGCCCTACATTATATATTTGATCTTATGACAACCCGTTACCGGGATTATATATCTTTAAAGTTCCCCGCGTCCTTCTTACTGGGACTATTTGTGGTGCATCCATTAATACATTTATCAGACGGTCAATTCGCAGCCCCCATGGCTTTGTATTACTCATCTGAGACGGCAATCAGAGCCTTTCGTGACGGACCATCTCTTATGCTTTCTACGCCACGTCATAAACCTCAATCATTAGCTTGTTTTGGTTGTTATTACATTCGTATACATCGCAATAAGTTAGATCACGAGAACAAGCTCGTATCCTAAATTGCGATGACGGCGAGTATGGGTACTTGCTATCATACTTGTGGCTCTGGTTATGGATACGTTTCGATCGTATAAGAGAGATATGGGTCTGAAAAGAATTCATTCGATATTCGAGAACACTCAGATTCTGTGTACTGTGTAACAGATTCAGAACTTGCATTGAGGTTTGAATGAAAAAGGCTTCTAGGTAGCAGCCAAGCATATTACAAGAGGTTTGTATAACCAAAAACCTTACTCGTAGACAGTATGTCTAACCAAAGCATTCTGGAAAGTGCCAAAAGACATGGTCGTCTAATGTGAGGTGCTGAAAAGAATAAGGCAAAGCATTAGTATATCTACACTAAACTTGCCTAAATCCTGTTGTTAGCTGGTCTAAACTAGTCATCTCTCATGATAACTGAGGGCATTCTCGGATGCAAGGAGATGCACGCATGGGGGATGATATCGGAACAGATCGATAATAAGATCCGTTGCTGTTAAGCTTATTATAGTATCTTATAATGAGAGCTCTCGTATTGATGGTCTATAACCTATGGATTGGTCCTGTCACGGTTAAGGTTTGCCTAAAACCTGTCATTGTCAGGGAGAGCGTCAATGGTAAGGGCCTAATCCCGAGCTTGAGGGAAAACTTCGTATTTTCCGAATCCTCTGATGATGAGGGGACGGGGAGATGGAATTGGGTTCGAGTACTCAGACGTTCAGGAACACATTAGCAAATGAACATTACATAGTTTTCGTATTACATATACCCAGTATCTCGCTGCCAATGATTGATTGGTTCCACGCTTCCCAAAACTTGATCTCACATCAGGTAAATTGACAGTTTAGTCTTTCACGACTTTAGAAAAAGGTGCATCCCAGTTTTGAAGGACTTCAGGCAAGTAGTACAGAAACTCACGGTATAATCATAACGGCTTGAGTCTTGGTTTCATTCGTCTCTCTATGATTCGGGCAACTTGACTAATGAAATGGTGAGCTGTATTAGCATGACCGACAACAGCGCAACTTCTCCGCGTGTTGCGAGAACTTCCGACGCCAAGTGACATGTCCATCCCGGCTTGACAACGGGTGGCTTGGCGCCGTCAAACCTTCAACAGGTGCATGAGCGGGTGGAGAGTGATCGGCGCTTCAACCTCCAAACTAATCAGGGGGAGAGGGGATATCGAACGGTTCCCCACGTTCTCCAGACGTTGAGCAGCCAAGGTATGGGGTCCGTGACGTCAAACATATCAAGTAAATTGGACTTGAGATTTTACACCGTTCAAGAGAGGTGCGGCTAGATGTAAGTAATGGACAACGATCTGATGTATGTGCATAAACTTCAGAAAACTGAGAATGAAATAAGCCCCCCGTAAGCGATGGTACAGGGATCGGGACGGTAAAATTGAAGTCGGAAACAATCCTAGTTTATACGTGTATTTGTATACCACGACCTTCCAAATGCTGTAAATCCGACACCCGACAGCAAATTAACCATTCAAATGACCTCCAAAACAAGAAACATCAACGCCTTATCCCAGGTGCGCATCCCCTATATTGCACATCGTCTAAACTCAATCAGACTCATGGACTTTATCGGACAACAAACTCAGAACATTCTCCTCGCCAGGAACGTTCTGGGGAAAGCGAGCATTATAGCCAATGACGGACCGAGCCTTGAGATAGGTACTCGTAGGGATTGTCAACGTCTCAGTGGAGACAAGCCACTTGACGTTTTCACTGCAAGGAGGTGTGGTAAGCGAGCCAGAGTATCTAAACAGACATGTCAGCGGGCACAATCTCACTCAGCAGGGCAATTCTGGAAAACTTACGACTTGAAAGAACCAGACTCGAGCAGAGAAACAAGCCCTGTCATCTTAAGGGGCTTGGTGTGTGTTGTTTGGCCCAAGGTTGCAATCTTATCCACCGAGTTGAGGACGGTTGCAGCAACAGTGGATTTCTTAACAGGGGCTGTTGGGCAATCCTTCTGGGCCTTCCTGGCAGCTGCCTTTGATTTGTGAGTGACAGCGGCCGCTCCGTCGTCGACATCGATGAAAATGCCAATGACGGCGAGTTTGTTATCTTTGCTGGCATGCACCATGTGCATCTCCATGGCCATGCTTGTGCCGTTGTCGAGATGCTCACTGGGAAGATGGAAATGGAATTGCTTCAGATCATATGTGGTGTCGTCGATGGTCAGTTTACCGCCGAGTCCTTCAGTGACAACTTCAACTGTGCTTCCGAGGTTTTCAAACTCGGCGCCATGAGCAAAGTCGGGAATTTCGATCTCAAGATCTGAAGAGGAGAGAAGCTCAAATGAGCCGTCGGCCATGTTGATGGGAGACTGGTGGTGACCAGTTGCACATAGATCGTTGGCCTTGGGGTCTAAGCTATACCAGTTGGCCGGGCCCTATCATTGATGTTAGTCGATCAATTTGATTTTAATACTCTCCAAAAGTCGAGGCATCTGTAGGCACTCTGAGAATATGTTTGTCACATACATTGGAGCCAGAGTAACTGAACTTGGGAGCTTCGATAACGTCAGTCCGACGATGGAGATGAGTCCCATACGCGCATGATGCCAGAACCTGAGGCACATAGGCAGCCAGAGTCAAGAAAGGTATCCAAGAAAGCATTTTGAGGTAGATGATTATACAAGATGACTGGCAAAGAAAAGATTGTGAAGCCGGAGGATGTCCAAGAGATAGATGAAGATTGAAACAATATCGAAAGAGATGAGGTTACAACAATCCAGGGAAGCGATCTCTATTTAAATACTGTTTCTCTTCGTCATCCATACTCTTCCCGATTTTGCTATAATCTAACCATAGCTATAAGCTAGGGCCTGTAAACGGTCCCAGGCAGTGTAGACAGCTTACTTGCCCGCCAACCGCCAACCGTAACGACCTCTCCGCGGTCCAGAGAGACCGCTGACTTACGGAAACCCTGCCATAGATTGGTGGAAAAGTCACGCCATTATTCTATGATCCCTGACCAATCTGACCAACTCCCGTGGTGTTTACTGCAAGCCCCAGAGGGCTGTGGATCCAAAACGAGGGGTGCTTATTTCTTAATGTTACTGTAGAATAAGCTTGGCCAGGTATTCCATGTCTATCGTTCCCAGCGTCTGTCCCAGACTTGGGGTCAAATGCCGCTGGTAATGATTCCAGATGTTATGGGGTGGAGTTTTCCCAATACAGTATGCGTCTGAGCTTCATCGTCACGTTTGAAGTAGATTTAGACTTGGAATTTGAGTTTAGCTCAGGTTCCATAGCACTGGTGAAATGAGGCTATGCATGACTCGCGAATTGGCGTTACAAATTCAACCTTCTTCTTCTTTGAGAACTGTCATGTCACAGAGACGATCATCTTGAAAGGTAACACTAGACTTCAAAGTGACGTGTGCCAGGTCCCGTTTACGCCCGTAGGTCTCACAGGAGAAACAAGCCCGCGGGTTTCCCCGCGGATTTAATGCGCAATCCCAGGGATCGTTCAAAATCGAGGGTCCAACTTGTCGGTTTCACTGGCCGAATACACGCTTGAGTTACACTCGAGTCAGGTAAGAACCGTTGCCAAGCGCGGGTCTTGGTGATATGGGCAGGGGTTCGAGGTCTAGGGGGCTTAGACCTGGGCTGTACCACTAAAAAGGTTCTGGACTTCTTGGCAGTGCACTGGCTTTAATCTGACAGGCAAGGCTTGCTGGAATTATTGATCAATTGTAGCACGCGCATGATGATGAGAGATTAGGTAAGTGACATTTATTACAGTCCTTCAGGTTGACGAGTGACACGTTCTGGAAGGTTTCAGGAAAAAAGTCAATTTGATTAGGGCCCAAGTTTGATTTGATGGCTTCGTGTTGATTGAACACTGAGTCAGGTGACCCTCCCTAAATGAGTGGACTTTTCTTCTCATTACAGAAGTGGATGGAATTTAATTTCTGCTCAACTCTATACTCGATCCTTGAAGACTTGAACTTTCTCTACAAATGCCAAGCCTATTTCGAGATTCCAAAATTGAATAGGCGTTTTCTAGTCTGAAGACCTAGTCTAGCCATTGGACTAGGTACTGACAGCTTAGCCTCATCCCACTTTACCCCTCCTAATATCCCCCACAACACTACGCGCCATCGGCAATTATCAACACTTACGCAGCTTTCATCTCATCAACCCCTGGAGTCTCATCTCTGGATCTCTTCAAACCTTATCTCGCACTCGAAAGACATGGCTCCCTTGTATAAAAAGACCCTCGTGGTTGGTGCATCTTCCGGCATTGGTGAAGCCCTTGCCGCCAAGCTCGTATCAGAAGGCTCAAAGGTCATTGTCGTCGGCAGACGCCGTGATAGACTCGATGCCTTCGTCAAAGAACATGGAAAGGAGAACGCCAAGGCTGTAGTCTTTGATGTCACGAACCTATCAGGAATCAACGACTTCGCCGAATCTATCACCAAGTCTGACCCAGACCTTGATTCTGTTGTCCTTAGCTCGGGCATCCAGCGTGGCTTTGACTTTTGCAACCCCGAAACGGTTGATTTGTCTGTTTTTGGCGAGGAACTTACGGTCAACTATACATCTGCCGTTCATCTCACCGCAACCTTCATCCCCCACCTAAAGAAGCAACCAAAGGGACATCTCATCTACGTCAGCGCCACCCTCGGGCTAGTCCCCTTCATGGTCCGGACCCCCAACTATAACGCGTCCAAGTCTGCGTTACATACCTTCATCCTAAACGTTAGGCAGCAGCTGCGGGACGGAGGAGCAGACCACGTGCGTATGATTGAGGTTTTCCCGCCGGCTGTGCAAACTGAGTTGCACGATGAAAAGCACCAGCCCGATCTGGTTAATGGTGGAGAAATTGGAATGCCCCTTGCGGAATTTACCGATAAGATGTTTGATGGTCTTGTGAAGGGCGAGGATCAGTTTGCTGTTGGTCCTGGGGAAAGCTTCTTCAAGGAAGATGGGTGGGAGACGCAGCGGACAAAGCTGTACGAGGATGGGCAGGTTATGATCAACAAGTCATTGGCAAATCACTTGAAGAAGTAGGCCAGGACCCTCTATTAAACTTTGATATCTAATTACTCCAACGCATTTTTGTTGATCTAGCTGAGAGTTTATTCTCGTGATGGCATAGAGTTTCCACTGCTTATCGTGAGACGGAGCCTGTCTGCATGACCTTGTTGCCGGCAACGTTCTCTTGTACTCAAATTGCCCTTTCTTGCAATACGAGTCATAGTTATCGCAAGTATGTTAGTCTTAAATGTCTTCACGACTTATAGCTTACCCTTACGTACGCCGGCTTACATCTTGACTCTGGACGGGGTTACTCGTGGTATTCCCTAGCGTCCGTAGACATAAACGAGTCAAGAAACTAGCTCACTAACCTCAATGAGAGGCGGGCAATGAAGTCATCTTTTGGCGATGGCTGACACAGATTCGGCTATTCTTGGCCTGTTGTGAGACATCATAGCAGCCAAGTAGATGACCCCGATTGCGAGGTGGTCATGAATATCTGACTCATCGATTATGTCATAATTGAAGTTGAGCAAGTTGTGCTTCACAACGTTGACAAAGTCCGGACGGCGTTTTGTGTGAGCTTGAGAATCTTAGCCAACCTCAGCCTTGGGATCAAAATATGTAAGAAGGGAGGCTTATGCCAGTAGGTACTTCTTTCCGAATGTGTATGTTTGACTAACAGGATGTCCAGCCTATATCTCATGCAGCAGTAGTAGCATGAAATGTTGGCTCAGCCCAATTTGACAAAATTCTCAGTTCGCGGAACCAGGATTCAAGCCTCTCAACTTCGGGCTTCTCAATTTTCTTTTCCGATCGTAGCCTTACCTGCCTTGTCTCGATAGCAGGCTGGGCTTGAATCCTCTCCCCAGGACCGTACTTGTCGGGTCTCATTGCCGGATCGGATTGAACAATGTCAACCGTCGTGTTCTCGCCATGTCCATCCCAGTTCCTTTCTTTGAAAAGGACGGCTATGCCGTGATAGCCGACCATGTAGGACATGTGAGATGAGACGACGCCCGGGAGCTGACCTCGGGACACCCGTGTTACTACATAATCCGGGTCTCCTTGGGCCCGCTCAACGTTCTGGATCTGCTATAGGACATCACCGCGAGTCTTGAGTTCATCGCGATAATGCTGAGCGCAGCCGGCGTCACTGGCACTAGGTAGAGCAAATATCTCTAGTCAAATAGGACCGTCTACCCTATCTTTACCAAATTCCCACGCGAAAGAGCCTGTGTCCATATTTTCCAACTCAAACTGTAGATGAACAAAGTAGAAACATAAGTTCGGAAACGGTGGAAGCACATGCTCTGGAAGCGAAGACCAAGTAAGCTTCGCTGGCCGATCCGAGTGGTCGACGAAGGAGACGATATGTCGTTTGGAATTTGCTTTCCTAGCCATTCTTGATAGAACTTGGCAGTGTTTATCGTAGAAAAATACGATACAGGTGAGTTGATAGAGTTCACTTGTGTCGCCATGACTCAGCGTTCATACACAGGTGCGGTCACCTCACTTGTTTCGGAATTGTCGAATTCCTAGCGCAGACGTTTTGGTTCTGTCTGTACCTTCACTTTGCAGCTCGATTCGTTAACTACGGAGCCTTTTTAGAAAAACTGAAGAAGACCTTTTCTGCCTACAGACTTGTCAAAAAGTGGTGTAGAGTTTCGTTGATATTCAGTATACAGGACGAAGCATATATCAGACCTGTTACGGAAACTACCTTGGTCCTTCAAACGGGTTTCTTGGCTTGGAAACATTTCAATCATTGCAAGTATAGTTATTCGTTAGCCACAGGGCAGTAATTTTGATCAATAATAGTTATTCTAGCC
>JAAGWP010000162.1:0-126482 GCA_013266165.1 Fusarium graminum
CAAGGAAGAGAAAAATATTTTTTCTTCTTTTTTTTAATAAAAAAAAAAAAACTTGAAAAAAACTTGTCCCCCCTCGTATCATGGCAACATGATCTTGGGCACCAACCTCCCCATAGTTCTGACTCTCAACATTTCGTTTTTTAAGCAGACGCCTTCGGGCAATTTTGGTGGAGTTCTCAAAAAGCCACGAGCTGGAAAGATGGGGTTTACGGCGCCTCGGACATCCCGGCGTTGGCAGTGTGTACTGGAATTTTTTATTGGATGAGTAAATTGGTTCATGTATATAGTGTTTTGTCAGAAATGAAATTGGATCGAGTTTACGCACAAACACAAACATACTGAGTCTGTTCTAGTCTATCTAAACGTGATGCAATTAAACTGATCTAATAGACTTCCCCGATTGAAGTTATACATCAAGAGCCAGCCTATAAGCGTCTACATATAACTCTTTTGCTATGTTGTGCACCCAGCCAAAGAATGCTTATGTCCCTTGCCCTCACGTGCAGCATGCCTCGTCACTTAGATGCAGGAGGCCCTCCACAAGCTACAATCCGCAGTGTGGGCGGACAGCGACAGACCGGTTATATAGCGTCATAGTATCAATTCTCACATACAGGAGTTGTATTTATTCTGCGACTCCCCCGCTTTACCTTCCTAAGGAGAGCATAGCTTCTCCTCAACTCATCACCACCAGATATCCATGATCGGCAAAATGGCTGAAGAAAACGATGCCCGGCCTATACACTCGTAAGTGATCTATCTTCTAGTTGAATGCGCCGACTAATAGTTGGGTAGACCGTATGCGAGCCACGTCTGCCCTGTCTATTTTCAAGGCAATGGCCCCCTGTATATCCCCCGAGACTTCCTCAAACAGAGCCCAGAGCTCGCGTCAGGAGCTGCACCCAACAGGTTTACTCTGACCTCGGATGATATACATGTGAAGAACATTGCGTTTGATGCGGGCCATGTGATTATTCACTACCTGATAACCAAGACCTATCAGAACCTCAAGCCCACGGAGATATTTGCCGAAAAGAACGATGCAATGGAACTCGCAACTGCCATTCGTGTCTACGGTGCTGCCGAATCAATTTCATTGGGTGGTCTGCGCAATCTCGCGAGAGAGGAAATAGTCCGACTCGGTGACAAGTTGGAACTGTCTACCCTCGTTAAGGTTATGGAAGACGCCATCCCATCATTTCAAAGCCTTCCTGGCATTTCAGCATACATAGAGTCGAGAATTATCTCTTTTATGCAGAACAGCTCTGGAATCGCTGCTGACAGGGTCCTTGAAAAGACTGGTGTCCCAGATACACTGAGCAACGTGCTTCTGCGAAGTATTGCTCTCTTGAAGGCTTCGGAACACTCCTTGGCAGCGGAAACAACGATTCAATATGTGGCAGCTGACCGCTCTAACATTACACTGCGTCCTGTTGTAGATGCTATTGAGCTAGCCGAAACACGAGCAGAGGCGAGGATTGCCGAAGAAAACCTCCGTCATGCCGAAGAGACTGCTGTGGCCTGTGAAGTGGCGGAGATCCGCGACCTCAAGTTGAGAAGAGCAACGCGAGGAAAGCTAACCTCAACGCAAAAGAAGAGACTCAAAACTCTTCTAAGTAATGCTGAAGAGAGAGAAAAAGCCAAGGCAGCAAAAGAAGTTATCGAAACTGAAACCATCCTTCGTGAGACGAGCGCTGGAAATATCAAATCCGATAACACTTTTGGAACTGCCGAAGTCTCTTTCCAGCATGGAATCAAGACAAGTATCACCGGTGAATCTTCTTTTGATAAAAGTAAGAGATACTCCATCAATATGCTCCCACTCTAAACACTTTGAACCTTTCATGCTCGTACGCTGACCCTTGATATTCTTTCAGACGACATGAACAATCACTCAACCAAAGCTCAAGATTCCCAGGATGAGAACTCCAGCGAATTTGAATGCCAATCTGGGGACGATACCGATCAGTTCCCTTACATGGTATATCCGATGACGCCTAGCTCGAGTCAGGCTTCGTCACTTTAGGCAGTTGAGATAACTTAGGCTGTTCATCTCTCAAAAGAACCATAGTCTTATACTTTTCACGTTTGCTATAAGGATGAACGTCAATAAAGGAAATTTGTCACTCCATCACGTGAAACCTAAACTGCTTTTATCGTTGCTTTGCGTGAGATCTCAGTGGGATCTACATTATCTGAGGTCACTGTTTGTTATTGTGAATAATTAGGCTTGTTGACATATATCAGGGGTCGAATTAGATATATTATACAGGCTGTTATTATTAGAACTGGCTTCCGTGCAGAGGTGTGAGTTCGACAGTTATGATAATACGCTCCAAACATCTAAGTCCGTCTTGCTGAACATTACTCTCCATTGTGGCAAACTTGGTGTGTTTTTCTTATCTTGTAACCTTGATCTGTCCAGAGGGAAATACATGAGGTCAATCTTTAGTCGAGTAATTACCATATACTTGCCTCATAACATTGCCACCTAGAAGCTGTTCAACAAGCTCCGACGAACAATCTCAAATGCAATGAGCTGGCGTACTAAAAAGATTCAACTGCAGCAGCAATCGTGAGACTTCTCGCTCATAGTAAACCATACTTGCTAATGGCTGTAGGCTGTTTGGTGACGGCATCTGTAAAGCATCCTTTCTAGGAGGAATTGAGGCCTGGGTACACAAGCTGATCCTCTAGCTGCACCCCAACCTCTTGTCGGGTACAGAATCCAGATGAAAAATGGCCCGTCCGCCTGAATCTACAAGACAGCACAGCGAGCATCGGGCACATGTCAACCATCGTCTAGTAGCATCGAACTTCCTTGCTATCAACGAAACAATGGTTGAAGTATTTGCGAAATTGAAATGTCCGGAGAACATTAGCAAGGTAATGCTCAATACACTGATGCTTGGTGGTATAACAGCACGCACCGAAATGACACCGTTGCTAGAGAGAGGCAAACCAACAGACTCGAGACCTTTCTACCGCCACAAACGACTCATTTCTCTCAGATTCAACTGAGACTCTTACAGTGGTTTTAAGGGGAAACGAATGGGGAGTTCTTGATGGTTTATCAGAAGAATAAGATTGGCATATTTTCCCAGTTGGCTTGAGCCCTCAGTGGCTTCATCATTTATAGAACGGAGAAATCTCTATCAACGGTTGGCCTGTTGAAGTGGTGACTGGATTACAATCTTGATAGAATACTAGTAGATCAATATTGTGCTCAGCTATAAATACCTCCTTGGATGGAAACTTTATAGTCGATCACATGTCCTGACCTCAAAATACCGAGTATTAAATATAGCTCATCTCCTTATTCCTTCGACCTTGAAAGGACAAGGGATGAGTAAAAAAGAGAAGAAAAAAAAAGAAAAGCAACGTAATGTAGAACTAAGAACATGCTAAAAAACAAAACATATGTCATCACTTTGTTTCTCAATTGTTTGCTCCATGAGTAGACATACTGGAGGAGGATGAGTTGGAGGGAGTTGTCAATGCGGCCACATATTCAAAAAGTGAATGGCGCAAGAACCCGCGGGCACTTTTCTTACTGGTCCATTGTACCAAGCCTGCATTTATATATCTTTGAAATTGTATCTTGCATGAAGGAGACTTGCCCAAACACCTCAAGATAGTTCATCCGAGAAATCACAACATCTAAAGGGAATAGTGCTCCACCAATACAGCATAGATCTCTGATAGGGCGCCTTGATCAGAGCGTCCAATGATATCAGAAGAGTGGTGAATGCAAGGCGCAGTTTAATCAGTGGTCCAGCAGGTTTGTGGCTCATGTGGGAGGCCGACTTTGGTGCGTCATTAAACAAGGGCTCTAAGGCTGGGGGCCATTGTCCCCAGCTCCAAGTATGAAAGGCGAACTTGACATTCAAGAGCAAGAATGTTGCTCAATGTCCTACCGCCCACTTCCCCCTCAATTATCTCAGTTTAAGCGTCGCACTTCTGTCCTCTCTTTCTTTGGCACCGTACCTTTCCCACAACTCTTCTTGCCTTTCTGGTCGTTATCGTCAACAGATCAAACTAGCCACTGGGTCCCTAGAACTAGTCGAGAGCCAAGAGCCACGTCTTCAAAAGACATAGCCATGACACTAGAAACCTCGTCAGTGCCACCTTGTCAGCTTCATACTTTTGTATTAACCTGCCCATAGACCGTATTCCCAAGAGACCAGAGAGGTCCATTTCAAAGGAGGGGCTGTCTGGTGTCTGCATGTCGGAATCCTCCCTGAAAGTCTACGATCCGGAACCCGTTCCAAGTCGTTCCGACGTGACAATTATATCGATCTGGGAGATATCGAGCCTGACACTGGTCATGTGATTGTCCACTTCCTGTATACTGGGAGATATCAGTGCCTCAAACGGGAGGAATGCAACGATACAGAAGCAACTGCACCTGAACTGAAGCTCGCATTCAGAGTCCATACTGCATCTCTGTCTCTAGACATCGCCCCCCTCCAAGCCCTAGCTGAGCAAGAGATACTTAAGCTTAGTGATCAGATGAAACTCCCATTAGTTCTTGATGCGGTTGAGGATGCAAACATCAGCTTTGCCAAGTTCCCCAAGTTCGCCGAATACATTCAGTCTCATCTCATCTCACTGAAGGCCGATCGTTTGGACAACACAGCAACCGAGATCTTGTACAAACTTGAAACTCCGGATACCTTTAGCATGGTACTCCTCAAGACACTTGTTATACAGGCCAAATCCGTCCCCGCAGATGGACCTCGATTACAAACTCCGCAACGAGAGTTTGAAACTATCGGCAATTATTTGTTTTCCGAGGAAGGGCCACAGATTCGACTTCTGAAAATGCAAGAAGAAATAGAAAAGCTTCGAGAAAAAAGGAACATGCGAGGAGGCAGGCTTCTAAAGAAAGACCACCACCGCCTTCAGGTTCTTGAAAATGAAGTAGAACTATGTGCAGAAGAACTAGCGTAAGTCTTGACTTCCTGAAGTATAATCCAAGAGATCACAAAGACACTAACAAAACATGTTGTAAGCCGTTGGCGGGGAGAGGTCCAGGCTGAAGCAGATAAAACCGGTGGACAACAAAGCGTGGACCCGAAACAAGATCAGCCTGAGACTCTCAAGATTATGTGGACAGATAATAGTAAGAAGCAGTATGAATCAAATGGAATGTGCTAATTCATCATAGGCAGCTAAGGACGTTCCAGTTGAGACCGGCTCTCCTCAGTATAGAGCAAATGGAAGTTCATCTGATTTAGAGCGTAAGGCTAGGATAAACATTTGACCAGATGCTTAGAATTTGTTAGTCAGTGGATACTTCGACTCCGTCTTAGGCTCATATGGCCAGATGACTTCGGGTATGTATCATCCGTGACAGGACTCAGAATTCAGACAAAAAATGCGTGATCTGGACTGTGGTACTGATGCTGTCGCTTCGTGGTGTGAGCAAAAACTGTAGGGCTTAGTGTTAGTGGCCCGATTAGTTTTTGGGTTCTTGTTATCCGTAGAAGTATCGTTGAGACTTCCGAGTTGATTATCGAATCAACCACACTGCTTGGTGCACTGCCCGTATTCGAAGTGGAGGCTGTGAAACCTATTGATGTCTTGATTCGTCCTTGAAGTTTATTTACCAGTAGTAATAACGGAGGAGATACATCATTTCACCTCCATCATGGTGTGGCTGAAGCCTGAGATAAGAGCAAGGAAGTAAAATAGCCTTTCCACACTCGCGCTGTGATAGCCCTGTGAATGGCTTCTTCAAACCCTTTTCTGCGATGTCGCCGAGAAGCCCTCGTTGCTACCGTGACAGAGCCCCTATCAGTCAAAGTCAAATACTTCTATTTGTCTATAAAATAGCTCTCTACAATCGAAAAGAATTTCTTTTCAATCATCCTAAGTACTATACACACTCAACGCTCATATCTCGCATATATAATTCGAAAAGATGAGCCATACCAGCCATACATCACTAGAAAGCTCGTGAGCATTAGCAATACAGATGGAATTTCGAACAAAACTAATAACATTTTAGACTGTACACCAGTGCAATGTGTCAAATTTGGTTCTGTGACAAGGGACCACTTCATATCACAAGAGGTGCCCTCAATAGATGCCCCAAGCTTGTTGCCCGACTGCAAAAGGCACCTTCCAAGGAATTTTTCGATTGGACCAACATTGAAGAAACGACTATTGATGTAGGACATGTCGTGATAAACTTCCTCGTCACAGATAGGTACCAGCGCTTGGAACCACAAGGTGCTACCGAAGAAGAGCGAAACCGGCATGAGCTTTCAACCGCTTTCCACGTATATGCCGCTGCTGCCCAGTCCATGTTCGATTTGCCAAACCTTCAGGAATTGGCGGGGGCTGAGATGAAGCGTCTCAAATGTAAGATGGACTTGGTCTCAGTAGCGCAAACCCTCGAAAACTCATTCACGAATCTTGAGGCATATCCAGTACTGGAGAAATACCTCATGGACGAGATCGACATCGTTCTGACAACTTCCACCAAGCCAGAAATAGATTCCATGATCTCACACCTTGGCGCAACCAGAAAGGTCAGCATGGTGTTTCTGGAATATCTTCTCGAGACGCAAAAGCAACTACTGGACGCCGAAGAGCTCAAGCAGAAACAGGTGGCAACTCCACGACCTTGGGACGAATTTGAGCGCGAATTGGAAGACTTGGCCAATAGTTTTTCAGGGCAAATATCGATGCCTAAGGAATTGGGGCACCAGCGCGTGCATCGGGCTGTTAGCGATTCCTTCGATGCATCAGCCCTTGAAGCTCGGAAGAAGGTCCAAGGACAACTAAGCGCCGTTGATCAAGGTCGTTTGGCTAAGGGCTTGTCCGAATGCCAGAGCGAGATGGCGGCCTCGAGAGAATGTCTCCGGCAGCTGAAAGCCAGTGCCCGTTCCATCGTGGAGAGGATCGTTGCGGAGCAACAGATTGAACTGCTTCTGGAGTGCCAAGAGGAGCAATGCGGCCTGTCATCTACAGCACAGCGACAACAGCTATCTACTCTTCGAGAGCAGGCCGGTCTGGCAAGGGGTCAGACGCCATTTCGGAGTTCAGAGTATGTCTCAAGTGAAGTATCGGATGATTCCACAGGTAAGTATCTGCGAAAGGTTCTAGTCCAGACCCCCAATCCTTTCTGTGGAAATACTAAAAATGGCTTAGACGATGGCATAATGACACCCATGACTGAGTCCTCGGAAGATGAGTGTGAAGATCCGGTGGTGTCAAAACGATCGATCACGACTAAGCCCATCACCATGGCAAGTACGATTGACATGATTTTGTCTGAAGAGCCACCACTCGGCGATAGCTCGACTGCTGTCATCCCATCCAAGAAGGCCATCACCAAGCCCGGTGGTCAAATTGTTGAGGATAAAGTACTTCAACCTCGCAAAGAGATCCGGGAAAAAGTCGCCCTGTTGAGACTGGACATGGACGGGAAGCGCACGGCCAGACGCCAGCAGCAACAAGACCAACCAGATGTCCCAAATATTTGGGTAGAACTGGCTGCGATGACTGTATTCCTTTTTGTTTGTCTGTTTGTGCTGCTCAAATCTCCCTACCTCCATTATAGATTTTATATAGTCTATTGAAATACAGAAATCCTTCAGCCAAACTTGTGTATCCACTGCACTAACGGCATATGAGACATTACTGGGCCACTTGCCGAGGCATAATTATAAATCACCAAAGTCAATACACCGCTAATCCCATCGCGGATCAAGATGTAGCCCCAGAATGACGGCATTTCTTGGCAGGGCAGGATCTCAAGTTATAGTTTATATACATTCTCCGTCTCATAGTCTCTGCCTCAACACTCCCACTTTATCCCACTCACCCTTCACTCATATCCATCAAAATGTCTTCCAACAATGCCGCATGGCTGGTAGCCGCAAAGACGTCACCACTCGAGGTCAAGGAAGCGCCCCTCACACAACCAGGCGAGGGCCATATTCTTGTCAAGAACTCGGCAGTGGCTATGAACCCTGTCGACATTGCCAACCAACATCTCGGCATCTTCATCAAGGAATCGCAGTATCCTGTCATCCTAGGAGAGGACGTTGCGGGGACCGTAGAGGCGGTTGGTCCTGATGTCACGCTCTTCAAGCCTGGCGACAGAGTGCTTGGTTATGCTACATCGCTCGGTAGCAAAGACAACTCCAACAGTGCATTCCAGGAGTATACAGTTATTCGAGCAGATTGTGCTTCCAAGATCCCCCAGGACCTATCCTTTGAGCAAGCTGCAGTTCTGCCTCTTTCTCTCGCCACAGCTTCGTGGGCACTTTTCGGCGATGCCACGCTGAAGATGAAGTATCCCAGCCTTACTCCCGAACCCATCGACGAGGTGGTCCTCGTCTGGGGAGGCTCGTCCAGCGTTGGAGGATCGGCCATTCAGCTGGCCAAGGCCGCTGGATACGAGGTCGTCACCACCGCGTCCACAAAGAACCACGATTACGTCAAGAGTCTCGGAGCTGATCACGTGTTTGATTACAAGTCTCCCCAGGTTACCAAAGACATTGCCTCTCTCCTGACTGGAAAGAAGCTCGCCGGCGCATTCGACGCCAGTGGTTCAGATGATGGCATGGCCAGTGGCAGCCAATCGATTGTCCATGCTGATGGTCTTCGCAAGATAATTTGCGTGCGACCTCCGTCATCTCAAGTGCCTGAAGTTGAGGCTCAAACTATCCTTTCGCTCAGCATCATCGGCAATCCAGTTGCCAAGGCCGTGTTCGAAGACTATGTACCTGCTGCTTTGGAGCAGGGCAAGTTCAAGGCAGTTCCGGAAGCAGAGGTTGTTGGAAAGGGATTGGAATCAATTCAATTGGGCCTCAACACGCTGGCCAAGGGCGTTTCTGCCAAGAAGATCGTCGTTACGATCTAGGAGTGGGGGTAAAAACCATCTGACATATATAAAAATAAGGATTATTATAGCATGATAGGAAATCTACAAGCTTTTGTCAGCAGACTATGCGCCAATGTGATCGCTCTTCTCAACCTCGGGTACATTTCCCCTCTTCTCCACATAATGTCATTTACCCTCAAAAGTCGCGCCAGTGTCTTGTCTTCGTGCTCTGGCGCTAACAGCATCAACAGACCAGGTGCTCTCATCATGGCAGACTCGGCAAAACAGGAAACCATAGCACTCATCGGCTTGGGCACGATTGGCCTCTCCTTTGCAGCTTTACACTTGAGCTATTCATCCGCCAAGCTGCGCCTGTACGATGTACGCAATGACTTGAAAGAACACATCGAAAGCCTACTACCGGTCTATCTCAAGTCCACAAGGAAGGATGGAAGCCAGGGCGACACGGATATCCAAAAACTTGTTTCCGATGGTCGTATTTCTATCTGCTCCTCAATTGAAGAAGTCTGCTCAAATGCAACTATCGTGCAAGAGCAGGGACCTGATAGTGTCAGTTTCAAAAAGTCGAACTGGGCAGAAGTGGTGAGATATGCACCAGCTTCTGCGCATCTGTGGAGCTCGACTTCTGGTATACTAGCATCTAAACAAGTGGAACATCTCGAGGACAAATCTAGAGTTCTGGTCGTACATCCTTTCAACCCAGTAAGCAGAATCATCTCGCTGTGTAATTCCCCTTGTCTAATTAGATGAAAAGCCTCACATAATGCCGCTGATAGAGGTTGTTCCCTCGCCTCATACTGCACCCGAAAGAACGCAGTTTGCGATTGATTATTTCAAAGGGCTTGGATCAGGCCATCGCCCTGTCAGAATCAACAAGGAAACTCAAGGCTTTGTTGGAAACCGTCTTGCATTTGCCCTCTTCCGAGAAGCCTGTCACTTGGTTGCAAACGACGTAGTTTCAGTCCAAGACCTGGACACTATCGTTGAAGCAAGCATTGCGCCTCGCTGGGCTATTGCCGGTCCGTTCAAGACTTACAATAGCGCGGGGGGCGCAGGTGGGATTGGAGCTTTCTTGCATAATCTTGCGGATACGATGGAGACGTGCTGGGATGATGGTGGTGATATCAGTCTTAGAGGTACGTCTGCCATGGAGCCCGAGAAAGATGAAGCTGGTGATTGGACGAAAAAGATCTCCAAAGAGACTGAGCAAGCTTATGGTCGGCCGACCGCGGGTTCACTAGCAGAACGGGATCATAATTTGCAAAGGATAATAGCTGCTCAGCCTGATGGGACAGACTAAGAAGAGCTTCTGGATTTTTATCCACAATTGAAAAAACGTTGGCTTACTTCCAAATTCCTATATATGATCGTGATATTCACTCCTGGCCATCTGGATATTCAATATGTTCTTGATTGATATGGACAGCCTTACCCGTTATGTCCTGGAGATAGATCAAAAGTATATCGAGAAGCTGAGTCTGTAGAATTCTAGACTGTTACAGGGGTTCCTATTCTGCTGCTCGCTCTAAACTTTCGTCTTGCCTATAACCATACTCCAGCTATTTCTTATCTGCATCTCACTACACACCTGGCAACACGTCTTACACATTATCTTGAGGGCACGGGTTGTTATTGTGGTTTGCAAACAGTGTAGCCGCTGCAGAGCTCTTGACCACCTTGACACTTCTGCATACCACTGAGTAAATGAATATCAAGAATACTACGACGTCACACCATGCACCCACGCATGTGATTAAAAGTTCCATAGTATTTTCCCTTATTAAAATTTTCTGTTCACTACGAGAGGGACCAAAGAATTTCTTATTTTTACCTCGGAGATGTTCTCGAACAGACAAACGCTATACGATACAGAAGACATGAGAACCTAGAGACATATCTGGAGCGTAGATTGAGAGTGCACGGTCAGACTATTCAGTCAATAGGGTGAGGAGATAGAGTTCGGTATAGACGTGGCGAGTATTGTAGGAGGATCATTTCAAGGTCAGTAAAATCATTGTAATCTAAAGTTCAAGTGTCTTCATGGCATCATACCATTCTCCCGGAGTATATCCCTAAACAACTTGATCTCGAGTGGTAGCTTGCCATGGCAGTGAAAATGACAAATTCGTCCATGCGTCAAATGCTCGGCCAAGGCTTCCACCGCCGGGCTGACAATTGTCCCGATGCCGTGAAGAAAGTATGGAAGTCAGGTGGTCTTATCCTTTCAAGGCCGCGAATGCAGAATTCCGCTGCACATCCACATTTGATCACATCTTCCATGTCATCCAAGTAAGCAGGACGTTTCTGCAATTACGCGACAGGACTTATGACGTAGGTACGTACAGCGACCTTTCAAAAGTCTCCGTACACTGATACCATGCACACACTTAGGCTCAGGTTTCTAAGACAGATTTGATTCAACCTGGATTTCGAAATAACATCTCAGGGGGTTTGGGATGATACACTGGCTACTGGGTACTATTCGGAGACTTTTGACACGTTTTTTGATTGTCCAATCTTTTCTTCTGAGTAGCTCCACTTAAGCGGGCCGGCACTGAGTGCCGCTTATAAATACGACACAGGGGTTCCATAACGTTAATACCGAAAACTCTGCGGGTCGTTTGAAGGATACGGCCCTCGAGCCTCACTAGGTAACTAGTCCGACCAAGACGAAAGGTCGATTCCTGTACCGAGGCTAAATGTCATCACAAACTCTGCAAGTGGACCTTGAACGGCAACCCCGTCACGGCATTACGGGGTGATGCATTCCTTTCTGGTTAGTAATGCGATCGGATGGCGGTGTTTTGCAAGATTAGTGCATAGTGGGTTTTATAAAATGATTCAATCCCGCGTCCAGTCCGGGTCTCGATATCTTGATACTACATACTATACCACCTAAATCTCTTATTACTTAATCATCTCATTATGGCTATTGCAAGATACGGTGACGAGGTCGTCGACGCTGCTCCTCTACTGGAGCCTCTCGACTATGTCTTCGCTGGACGACAAGCCCCTAACCGCTTCCTCAAGGCGGCCATGTCCGAGAAGCTGGCCACATGGGACTCCAACGACGTCTCTGCACGAGGATACCCTACCAAGGAACTTATCACTCTTTACCGAAACTGGGGCGCTGGAGGCTGGGGTTCCATCTTGACCAGCAACGTTATCATCGACGGCATGAACCTCGAGGCCCCTGGTAACCTCACTATTCCTGCCGACGCAACCTTTGACGGTGCTCGTTTCGATGCATACAAGGAGTTGGCCACCGAGACCAAGAAGAGCGGCAACCTTTTGATCGCCCAGGTCTCTCACGCCGGTCGACAAGTCGAGGAATGGATTCAGCCCAACCCCATTAGTGCATCCGATGTTCAGCTCACTGCCGGCGGCCTTTCCGGAAGGTCATATGGTGCACCTCGGCCTGCTACCGAGGAGGACATCGCCACTGTCATCAACGGTTTCGCTCATGCCGCCGAATTCCTGGAGAAGGCTGGTTTCGACGGTATCGAGCTTCACGGAGCCCACGGTTATCTTCTGGCTCAGTTCCTCTCTCCTCGAACTAACAAGCGCACTGATAAGTACGGTGGCAGCCGCGAGAACCGCATGCGTCTCGTCCTTGAGGTCATCGCCGAGATCAAGCGTCGTGTGAGCCCCAGCTTCATCGTCGGTATCAAGGCCAACTCTATCGAGTACACCCCCGGTGGTGTCGAGGTCGAGGACGCATGTGCGCTTGCCATCGAGCTCGAGAAGGCCAAGGTTGACTTCCTGGAGCTTTCCGGTGGTAACTACGAGAAGTTTGCCTTCGCCCACGTTAAGGAGGAGAGCAAAAAGCGAGAGAACTACTTCCTCGTCCAAGCCGACGAGATCATGAAGGGTCTGAAGCGCGAAATGAAGGTCTTCTCTACCGGAGGCTTCAAGTCCGTCAAGGCCATGGTTGACTCCCTCTCCACCATCGATGGTGTCGGTCTTGGACGCGCCGCCACCCAAGAGCCTCGGTTCCCCGAGACCCTCAAGAAGAAATCCATCACAGGCACTGTTGAGCAGAGATTCGACCACGACGATGTGATGAAGAGATTTGCTGCTGCTGGTGTCCAGATTTCCCAGATCGCCAACAACCAAGAGCCTGTCGACCTGAGCAAGCAGGAGAACGCTGATGGTCTTTGGAATGATATGATGAAGCACTTCCAGGAAGCCAGTACCGACTTGGAGCACAACATGTATAAGTGGCCCGCCGTGACCCAGGTGGTCTTCCCTTACGGTGAATCAGAGATGTAATGACGATATATATACATAGACATAGATAATATTAGAGACATGACCAACCACAACCAACGGATTTCCACAAATACTATGAAAATTGTGAAAAACAAATTATCTTGTTGACGTCCAAGCATAAGGGAGCAGGAGAAAGCACTATAACAAACTAATTGGGTTTTCGCTTACGCGCTTGATGTGCCAAGGCCCAACGTATCCGTCAAGATAAGCTTCTCTCGTAAGCTTATTCTCGGCAGTTGACGCCGACCAGGATCAGATGGAATCATTCCGCGCTGTCTATAGAAAACGCAACACACCTCGTTATGATTTTTGACTATTCCGCCTCTCTGTGACATAGCCGCCCAAGCTAAGAACGCCCTCCGCTGCCCGCCTTTTCGCTAACCACTCACAACCTGACAGTGAGTTCAGCTGACAGGGGTAAGATAGTCTCTTCTACCTTTTGTGTATGCATCCCTAGATTGGGTACGACTATGGCTGAAAACAGGCCGTTGAAGTGTTGGTAGATCGCCGGAATACGATAAGTCTACTGGCTGGAACGACTAAATGTTTTCTTGGCAGCGCTTCGAAGTGACAACGGTCACAAGACCTGCTTTCAATTTCGTTCAAGTGCTTTCTGATAGGTAGAATTTATACGAATACAGTCATACATAAGATAACGTTCTCGCACCTCCAATGTTAGCTGGGGCTCATGGCTGATTTGAAAACGTCGGAAGGCCACAACGGACGATCGAACAATGAAGAGCCTCTTCTGGCTAGCCTTTTGGAATTTGGGTTCGTAAATGCACATCGCGTAACAATATTATGGTGACCAAGTGAAATACTTACTAACTCGTGGGCTTTTCAAAGGCCTCTTTGCCCTTTCAATATGCGTCCTCGCAGGTTGTCGATCGACTATGGAAAAGAGCTACAGTCTTGTCAACTGGCCACGATCAACCATTGGTCTCGTTTGGGGACAAGAGTGTGAGCATATTACCGCTACTATTATCCCTGATGTATACAAGTTCGGCGCGTCTGGTAAGTAACGCACATAAGCCTACACCAGTCAACGCTGATAACAATGTCGCAGGCTTGTGTAGAGTCACAGACGGAAAGACGAAGTGCAAGAGTCAATTTCCGCCAACTCTCAATCTAGCCCAAGCTGTACTGGAAGATCTCGACGATGCAAAAGCGACTGGGACTTCAAGCGACTCGGCCGCTCTGCAAAAATGCCGTGAAACAATCGACAAGCCTGTCAACCACAAAACGGCCAAGGAACTAGGCATAGTCATGATTTCTTTCATCATCGCTAGTGTCTTTATCAACATCATTTCCCTCGCTGTAGCGGCGGCAAGTGGTTCAGCTTTTAGTCTACCATCCACTGCAGTACTCGCCGTGGACGCTCTGTTCATCTTTACCAGTCTCGTTTTGTGCATCGCCATGATGAACTTTGAAGGAGGTGGTTACCTCAAGGAAGTTCATGGACAGGAATTCTCGGACAGAGAGATGATTGGGATAGCTATATGGATGCTACTCGCGATGTTGGTTGGTCGTATCCTGTCGAATTTCTGGCTGATCATTGGTGCTATCTGCGTTTTGCTTCCAATAGCGCTAGTGTTTGTTCTATTTCTTGTTCGTACTCGAGGGTTCTTTGCCGTCGTTCGTGCTGCTGTTGCAGATGGAGGATAAGGGATGTGGCTTCCAGGGGGAAATTGAACAAGAGTCTTTAAAAAAGAGTTCAAAGGAATAATTTCTCCTTAGTTGAGGCTGAACGCCACTACCAATAGCTCGAAATCACCCTCACAAACGCCGGAATCAACAATCTATGACTCTCTCTTGACCGTCATCACATTCGTAGGAACCCCATACTTTTGATTCGCATTTCAATCTCAGCCGTTTCCAATAAGCTTATCCAATAGTTCAACAGTATCGATAGCCTCGCGCGTTCCTTGCACGAGGCTTGCTGAATGCTTAAACCGATTTAGCCTTTACCCTGGAATCAGGGACGAAAGCTTAATCCCACACCAAAGACAGGGATGCGCAATAGTTCCAGGGGCGCTCACAATAGAAGCCGCCACAATTCCACCCGATACCAATCTTTGCCAGATTACAAGAGATCGTGGCGCTGAAGTATTCAATTTTTTGTACTGCATTGAGTATAGCCCAATATTTTAGGTCCCTCACAGCTGGAGCTTCAGTGCTGAAACCGGCTAAGACAGG
Source organism: Fusarium graminum (assembly GCA_013266165.1). Classification (NCBI taxonomy): domain Eukaryota; kingdom Fungi; phylum Ascomycota; class Sordariomycetes; order Hypocreales; family Nectriaceae; genus Fusarium; species Fusarium graminum. The sequence continues at coordinate 15,332 of JAAGWP010000162.1, forward strand.
TTCCAGGCGCAAGGCTATCGTTCATGGGATCAGGGTCTGTTAGTCTAGATCAATATTCTTTCCACACCTGGAGCGAGGGGATGATGAAGCCTTCAGACGAAAAGATGATCTATTTAACTCGGACATGTGCTCTGAACTTTCCGCTGAGCAGACACTACAACTTCATCTTCATCTCTACTGTACTTTCCTTCAGTGCACTCAGCACTTCCATTCTCCGTTCCCTCCCACGCGGTAGCACCGCTTAGCACTCCTTTCATTTTTAAACTTCGAGTCTAACCATGTTTTCTTCTTGGATTTTCACTATCCTTACCTGCCTGTTTGTTGTTGCAACAGCGCGACAACCTCCCTCCTACAGCGGCTTTACCCGTGTCTGGCATCAAGGCTTCGAGGGACAGGCCGGCACTCTCCCCAGCACAAACACCTGGGACATTATCCAGAAAGAAAAGAACTACAACAACGAGGTACAAGCCTATGTCAAGAGCACCAGTAATGTTAGAAAGACTGGGCAGGATTCTCTCATGTTGATTCCCCAGTTCTCTGACTCCAAGAGGAAATGGACATCTGGCCGCATCGAAAGCAAGTACACCATCACCCCCAAGGTCGGCAGAGTCACCCGAGTCGAGTCAAGTCTTCGCCTGGGTGGGAACTCTGCACGGAGTAAGCAGGGCATCTGGCCTGCCTTCTGGCTACTCGGTGAATCTATCCGCAAGGGTGTGCAATGGCCTGCTTGTGGAGAACTCGATATCATGGAGAATGTCAACGGCCAAAATATCGGCTATGGCGCTGCTCACTGTGATAGATCCCCAGGTGGGATCTGTAACGAGCCCAACGGCCGAGGAAACAACGTTCAGCTACCCGACAGCAAGTTCCACACCTGGCGCATTGACTTTGACCGTAGAAATAGCAACCTCAAGTCACAGACCATCACTTGGTACCTCGATGGGCGTGTCTTCCATAGGTTGACCGGCGGCCAAATCGGCGACGCCAAAACCTGGAAGACTCTCTGCCACAGCCCTCTGTTTGTTATCTTCAACGTCGCTGTTGGTGGAGACTGGGTAAGTTTCAGAATATGGAGAAATAACAAAGATTTGCTAACCTGACAACAGCCTGGCGCCCCCAACTCTAATACTAAGGATGGAATAGGGAACCACATGGAGATCGCCTATGTTGCACACTACGTCTCGAAATAGATACCACGATCAGGATTTCCATATGTTTAATACTCATGCTTAGTAGTACAAATAATGAATATTTCACACCATAATCCACGTCTTTGCTATGACATTTATTACCCATCGGGCAATATGTAGGCAGCTGTGGGATCCTTCGTGGAGTAATCTTAGCTGCACCCCAATCAAGTAAGAATTGTTGCATTGAGTGTAAAGGTACAAAGATGCTTGACGGTACAAGATCATGTCAATTACCATTTATTCTCCAACGATACTCAGCTTGGGAGTCCCTGGCCCCGAACTGTTTCTCTTTTTAAGCTTCCCTCTCTCAGCCCTTGGTGTGGACGCATCTGCACCAGGCTGCGATGCAGCTCTGCCAGAATTCTTGCCGAACAGACTGCCTAGTCTGCTGCGACGCTGCTCCCTCTCTTTATCCACCACTGATGGACTGCCCGTGGTGTTACCCATATTGAACGGTGGGTCATCGTATTGAGCATCGGGAATGGGTGGCGCATCGCTCGAGGGACCGGAGTCGTCTGGGCGTTGGTGGCGGTATTCGTTGGGATGGTAGAACTTGCGATTATCAATCTCGTAGAGACCAGCATCGATCGCTGCTTGGTTCTTCTCCATGGCTTGAGGCGTGCCACCAAAGTGCTTGTCAACGCTCTGGTTTAGCGTTCCACGAAGGGTTTCACTGGCGCCCTGCAGGTTGTTCAGCATTAGTTGTGTGGGGTATGCTGGGCTGCACTTACATGGATACCTGCAGCAGCAGACTTGAGGTTCGCAAATGTCGATTTGCTGGCGGGTCGAGAATAATTGACGGCTTGTGAAGGATTGGCGGGCTGTGCATGACTGATGGGTTTATTCTCAACTGGCGGACGGGGAGGAGGGAAAGCGCCTTGACCGATTTGTAAAGCCGCTGGTGTAAACTCCGCAGAGCGTCTAAAGTTTCGTTCAGGAATTGCAGGCGAATTGCTGTTGTCCGGGATTGAAGCTTGCGAAGGAATTGGATCGCGGGGAGGAATTATTCGCCGACCTGGAGTCTCTAGACTCTTGCGACGAGCGGTTGGGGTCACTGGAGAAGGCTCATAGGGCGTAGGCGTTACGTGTTGCACAGGGGGTTCCAGCTTGGGCGGTGCAACAGGTGTTTGCTGCTGCTGCTGCGAGGGAATTGGTGCGATTTCTTGGTTGCTGACGGTAGGCAACTCTGTCGCAGGCGTCGGCTCCTCAATTGTTGAAGTCGTGCCATTGGAGTTTGTGACCGTTGTTGTAGTTGTTGTGGTGGTTGTGGTGGTAGTAATCGTCTGCCCGGTATTCGGGTTGGTCACTGTCTCTCTCTTGATGGTGGGGCTGGTGTAAGAGTCGGGCCCTGAATTGGGGTTGAGGCTGGGCCCAGAGTTTGGATTGAGACCTGGCCCGCTCGTCATGGGATTGGGGACGGAGCTGGGCGTAGGCGTTGGAATGTCTGGCGTCTTGCCTGGGCTCAATCCAGAATTGCTCTTTGTATTGCTAAGATCGCCCTCAGTGGTAAGTGAGTTATTGGGCTCGCTGCTCCCGTATGTCGAGTCTCCCGACGTCTCTGCATTTGTGTCGGGCGGGTGGAGTTCCTGGCCGTTATACTTTTCTTTCTCCCGTTCTTTGTCCTTGTCTTTATCCTTTGAGGAGCTAAAGATCTTCCACTTTGAGCGCTTCTCTTTGTCTTTACCAAAACCGCGGTCGTCGTGCATTGACATTTTAATACAATAAGCAGCTGTGCGTAGGTAGACAATTACCTCGGTTTTTATGAATGAATTGACCTAGATTGTATAATAGAAAACGGTTTTTACGACAATTGGGGAATCGCAAATCAGGCTTGTCCTGGAGGATGGAGGGATGTTGCAATATGACGGTGATGAGGTCATTAAACCCTGTCGCAACTTGGAACTCCTCAGCCACCGCCGATCAAGTCTTGGGAGCTGCACTAACGCGCAATGATTATTCCATGACTTAATTGTACATATCATTTCGCTGTGAAGTCTTGTGGCGTGAGCTTGGGTTCTGTATAATCCAGCTATCCAGCCACATCAAGAAACTTTGCTGACGAGTCGTTTATAAGTGGCAATTGAGTTTTGGGATAGCGTCTTAACAGTTCATCTAGGCTTTGCTGTAGAAATATGTTAGAGACACATCTCAATCCCCAAGAGATGATGAATCTAATTACGAGGTCGTTCTAGAAAGAGGCCTCACCCACCAGCTTGGTAAGTTTTCCCCCTTGGAATCGTGACTAGGAATCAGGCCCGGCCCTTGCCGTTCTGAAATGCCGCCATCTACCGTTTTATCATCTTCCCAGTTCGCGAAAGCCAGACAAAATTTCAAGAGGATTACTGAAGGGTCTCATGTCAAAACTACCATGTAGAAATCCCCATCTTTCCAAGAAGACTTGACAACGACGCTAGTACAATTGTCCCATCGTAGTTCCAGATCTCTACTGATTTCTGATGTTTCAAGAACCGTTATATATGAGCTGGTATTTAGCCCGCGCAGGGTCACATTAGCCCCACTGACTTGAACCATGATCATCGTCTGTCAATCTCATAATTCTCCGATAGACGACCAGGGGATAAACGACCTAAGATTTGACGCTTTGGCTTCCATTCTTTGCTAGATACCGATGGACCTTTGGTTCGGTTGTCGCAATTGTGCTGACCTTTCCCCACTATCAGTATAACCTCGGGACTGGCCTTGTAGCCATAAACTCGATGAAAACTACTCCATGTAGCTTCCATCAAGTCCCAAAAGCCAGCTCGATCTGTCAGACTCTTGTATGTAAAAATCCCAGCTTAAATGGTCATGGATGTGGGCGAACTTAGTGACTTTGTACCCCCGAACTGTCTGGCGTCCCCTATGTAAGTAGAGATGGGAATAAGTATCGACCGCTCTAAACATAGAACTGGAAGGACATCATGACCAAGGTCTTCGAACTAGGTTTAAATTGAGTATCGATCAACTGCTACAATAGTGGCAAACCGTATATAGTCAAGCTATCCCCTTCGTGTACATAGAACATGACTAGTACACCACCTTCTGATATGTTTAGAACTTCTTTTTATATAGATCAAAGAACCATCAAAGAATATCTCACCAGCCATGCATGTTCCTTATCCTAGATATAGAACAGCCTCATGGTCCCCCCTCCTGCAATATCCGGTCTCGTGAACAGGCTCTACCCACTGGCAAATAATCTCATATCAGCCTTGCAACTTTCTACCATGTCGGAACTAGAAGCTGTTCACCTGTGTATACGCGTTGCCAGTGCCAAAACTCAGATGAACAAATCACTGAACAGAGATGCGATATTCTTGACTATGAATCTTCTCCCCTTCCTGCACCTCACACTCCTTTCTTCTCTCTTCATCACACACAACCATCATCAGCTTCTTGCTCCCTTCGATCATCACCTTCTTCCATCAGAATTATCTAGTCTGATCTTCTTTTATGGTCTAATGAGGCTATCACGAAAACAACATTCCCCTAGACATTACCTCTCATCACAAAAATACCCTTCAGACATCCTCCTGTTTTCTACCTCACGATGTCTACCACCCCCAACAAGACCTGGGCTCCTGCCAACCGCGAGATCATCGACATCGGTGGCTCCAAGCTCGACAACACTCTTGATAGCCAACTCCGTAAGGCTTTCAAAGAAAATGTCTACTTCCCCAAGGAAATCGCCTACACCGTGGCCATGGAAAAGTGGTGTGCCATTGCTGACACTTCCTACCAAACCTTTGACGAAATCAAGATCATCGAACCTACCGCCAGTGGTATCGTTTCCGGTATTCCCGCTACCGGAGGCACTATCGTCGACCTAGGTGCTGCCAACTCCCCCAAGTTCGAGCCGTATGTCAAGGCTTTCATCGCTCAGAACAAGAAGTGCACCTATGTTGCCCTCGATATTTGCCTTGAGTCTTTGACTCAGCACATCACCAAAGCCTCTGCAAAGTTCCCCAACGTTTTTTGCATCGGCCTCTGGGGTGACTTCAAACAAGGAGACCTGTACTTCCACAACATCATTGGTCCCCGTCTCTTCCTGTCCCTGGGCAGCATCTTCTACAATGCACCTGACGACATGTGCCTTGATCGCTGCAACGAGTTCAAGAAGCACATGCACGGTTCTCCTTACGACCGTCTCATTGTCGGCCAGGATGGTCCCTCTGCCACTGAGTCCTCCAACTCTCACAAGGCCTATGACACCAAGGAGTATCACGACTTCTTCACCTCCTACCTCGTCGGCGTCCAGCGCCACGCAGGAATCATTGCGGATGCTACCAAGGCATGGAACTACGAGTCGAAGATGAGTGCTTCTATGCACTATTTCAAGGTTGTAGCCCAGCACGACATGATCTGTACTCGCTACGGTAACTTTGTCGTCCGTGCCGGTACCGAGTACACTATGTTCCCATCTTGGAAGCGAGGTGCTTCCGAAATCCATTGCATGACCTCGGAACTCGGACTTGACATTTCAACCCTTGGCAAGGCCCCCAACTCTGGTATGCACCAGTATATCATTGGAGCCAACATCTGAAGATTTCCGACCACAACAATGCTTTTCCTTCTTTCGATAGCTGTTTATCGGTTCGTGGCTCTACGAATAGACTAAACCGATGCTTTCAACGATTGATACCCGCCCACACGGATGGTTCCCCCTGCTTCTTTTCACTGCACAGCTCACGGCTCGGGAAGACGAACGATCTTCAGCATACGATGACTACCGACACGATTTCCCCCTTTGCTTTTTACGTACAACACCACGCACAGTTTCTAAAGGTAGATGTAGATCCCTTCAGCACACAACATCCCCCTGCACAGACAACTTTGCCCTTTGATTTTGATTGGCGGCGTTCAGATAGAGAATAAGAATCCTGGCAAATGGGAACCGCTCACACGAGGTTTGTTGATCGTTGTAGACAGTTTTGGGCCATTGCCCCCCCCCTGAATAGACTTAAGTTTGGGGAATGGTTTTCTGAATCTTGCAATTGTGATGTGATGATATGGATTTGAAACCATAGTCTCTGCACCAGTGAGCTTTCATCCCTGGCAATGTCCTTTTACTTCAACAATGGTTGTATACTGTATCCATTGCTATGTTCTACTGATTCCATTTAATCGAAGGTCCACTTCTCGCAGCGGCTCCTATTTACAAAACTTTCGATTTGAGACTATTTCTAAACTATCCGTCCAATCTCGGAAAGAATTTAATGTTCATGAGTGTATCGATATGACGTAATCATTTGACTGTGGGGAAGTCAAGAATATGGATACTCATCACCGAACTTTGATCTTTGCTGTCAATGCATACCTTGACAAAATCAACCAGCCATGTCTAAAAAGAACCTTCTATTGTGCTTCGATGCCTTTGGAACCTTGATCAGGCCTGTTCAACCAGTTGCACAGCAATATGCTCAAGTCGCTCGACAATGCGGTCTCACCGACTTCAATGATGATGAATTGCAATCCACTCTGATCTCAACTATTAAGAAGGAATCCAAGAAGAATCCTAATTGGGGGAAGGAGACTGGTTTGGGGGCGACTAAATGGTGGACGAACGTTCGTATATATGGCATCGAATCCATACTCGGTGCTAACAACTTTTAGGTTATCCATGATACATTCACATCTATCATAAAAGATGGAAAGCCTTTACCAACAGACCTGGCACCCAAGCTGCTGCATCGGTTTGCGACCAGAGAAGGTTACGAGACTGAGCCTGGTCTTGTTGAAGCGTTCAAAAGCTTGAAGCACAACTCATCCCGACATTTTGATAAGCTTGTCGTTGGTGTGGTTACAAACTCAGATGATCGTATTCCTAGTATTCTCTCATCTTTAGGTCTGAATGTCAGTCCATTGAGATACGGCACCGAATCATTCCCCGAGATAGACAAGGGTGAGATTTACGACGTGGACTTCCACTGCATGTCCTATGATGTTGGGGTCGAGAAGCCTGACCAGCGCATTTTCAACGCTGCGGAACACATGCTCGCTCAGGCTATCACCACCCGCAATGGGAAAAGCTTACAAGAGGCTGAAGCCGAGGTGGGAAGTTGGCAGAAGGTTTACGTTGGCGATGATTACTCCAAGGATGTTGTCGGGTCAGCTAACGCAGGATGGAACCCAGTGCTACTTGACCCCAAAGACGAGTGTGCCAGTATCGCCGACCTGAAGCGTTGGCGATCTCCTTCTGGTGAAAAGCCTCGGGGAAAGACTTGCAAAATCGAAGATCATTCTACTGCTACCGTAGGGGGGTTATTTCAAGACTATGATGTCGCGACTGTTCACTCGCTACAAAATCTCATTTCGTGGCTGACGTGAAGATCTGCCTCTGTTGATAGGAAGATGCCAAGAGTGTAATCAGAAAGAGGACGGAAGTTTCAATGTCAGCCGCGACAGTCAGCTTCAATAGGACAATTAAACGACCGACAGGATCCACCACGTTGCTAGTAGTGGAGCGTAGAATTACTCAATTAAGTTAAATAGGATGATTCATGCTAGGAAATTCCAAAAATGGACTCGCCGGTTCTTTTCATGCTCTATGTGGTAGCTACATTAAGAAGGTCTTATACTCGCTCCTCACAGCATTTCAATTTGGCCTATTGCTCTCCTTCTTATCTCATTCTGTTCGACACGGATCGCAAATAAGAATAAAAACAATAATGGCAACTATGAGTGAGATCGAAGTGTCTGTCGTCGAATCATCTCGCCTCCTCGCACCTGGCGAAGAAAAGGCAATCCCTCTTTCTCTTCTTGACTGCACCGCCGCCAACTTTTCCAATGCTAGCGCTATATGGCTCTTTCAGAAACCAACCTCATCATTTGATGATAAATTCAATCTCGCACACCATCTTCGGGAATCTCTAAGCATCACTCTTCGATCGTACCCACATTGGACCGGTCACCTCAAGGCTATAGAAGTTACAGACGGCAATGTCTCCACTGAAGCGAAGCATTTCCCCCCACACGCACGACGCTATGGACGCCTATACGCACATTTTGGAACTGATAATGACCCCGGGGTCGAGTATGTATACGCCAAGAGCTCTGCTACTCTCGGCTATCTATATCCCTCGAACCGAACTTCTCAACAACGGTTTTGGCCCTGTGATTCCAGTAATTTCAAAAAGTTCATGGCGCCTGTCCCAATATCGCAACCGTTAAGACACTCCACGAGAGACGATGATGGCAAGTTGCATCCTCTTCTAGCTATCCAGGTCACCGTGTTGGCTTGTGGAGGCTTTGTTCTGGGTATGAATGCATCGCACCCTCTTGCGGATGCTACAACGTCGGTAGCGCTCTTGAAAGACTGGGCGTCTGTCAGCCGCTCCATCCTGGAGGGCAGACCATTACCTAGCCTGACACCGACTTTCAACCACGCCCTTATTGACAATCACGCTTCTGGAGATATAAATGCCGGCGGACCGGATAAAATCATCGTAAAACAAGCAGAGGCTTTGCCCATGAATCGATATGACTGGTGGGCCCCAGAATCAGCACCGCCTTGGCCTTTCGCAATTCCAGAACCTTTCGCTACAGACGACCTCCAACCTACAGGGAAAGCCATGCCGTGGACCGAATGGGATGTGGCATCACCAGTCTCAAACTATGTGATTTATCTTAATAGGGAGCAAGTCGATTTCCTCAGCAACAAAGCCAACGAATCTTCTATCCAGAAACTAAGTCAGCACGACGCAATCCTCGGCCACATTTGGTCTTGCATCGCCCGTGCACGAGGTCTAGAAACTGATGCTGAACCTATTCATTGTGATCTAGTGTACGGCGTCCGTTCCTCTTTCCGGATTAACGACTCGTTTCTTGGCTCTCCTACTGTCATGATGAGCGTCGAGCTACCAGGTTCGGAAGTATCCGACTCTTCGAATCTAGCTCAAGTGGCTACTCAAGTTCGCACGACGCTTAAGCAAATTGCAGATCCTTCGAACCTGGCAGCTCATCTCCATAGCGTCGCGTTCGAAAAGTCTCCTCAACGGATATGGCAGGCGTTTCTGGGTCGTCGCCACATATTGGTTACGACATGGGCACGCGCCGGAGTTTATGATATTGACTTTGGGCTTGGCTCTATCTGCAGTTACGCCGAGGGAGTTGTACCAGAGATGGACGGAATCGTTCTCATCAAAGAAGCACCAGGACCTCGCACAGACTATTGGACAGATAACGGTGTGGATATTTCGATTCATATAAAGAAGGACGATATGGGACGGCTTCTTAAGGACCCCCTACTTTTCCCAGCCGTCATTTAGACATGAGAGCAGTCATCGAATAGGTAACAGTTAGACTTAAACTACAAGTTACAAAACTGATGTGTCTCATAGATAAACTGTTGAACGGGGTATAACCTGCTTGGTCTCTGTTACCTAGTAACAGGGGTCCTTGTTTTTGGGTGACTTTCCTACAGTGGTCTGTTCAACATAAACATAATGAATTATCAATGACGGTACTCCTACAGGTCAGCAGCTGATATCATTTAAGTCCATTGTATTGTGTGAGATCGCAGAACTTAAACTTTACCTGGCTGGTACTTCGATTTGCCAGTAAATTACGGTTCCATTAATGATCTTGTAGACACAAGGTTGCTATCGCTTCATTGGCCAATGTCGGTGTTTCCATCGAACTGGAATACAATCTCGCAAAGTACGATCTACCGTTGTTTCTACCAGAATAGTAAATGGCCAAATGAGAGAGGCCAGGTACAACAAAGTTACAGCTCGACCCCTTGATCTCGAGCGGCAGAGACTAGAGTTGCAACAACTCTTACATCGGCCCGACGAATAGGGCGACTTGACTGTAGAGACTGGGCAAGTGATGGACGTGCTCTCGCCTCTGGAGGCCAACGGCGAATGTGAATGGACTGTGCGTACCTTTAAGATTACCTACCCATCAACCAATAGCGTTTCAAGAGAAAACATACAACCAACGTCGTCAGGATCTTCACGCTTGGGCCCGTCTCCACACATAAATATGATCCAGCTCCCTACAACATTTCTCCAAAAGCAACCCGACCCAACTCTTTACATTCTTTTTTTGCTTTTCGAATTTATATCAATAATTCAACACTCATTCATCATGTCTTCAGCTCTCACCACCCTCCTTGCGGGGCCATTCCCCACCGGAGAACTCAACATGACCCTGGCTGGAAAGGTTATTGGCGTCCACGCTACCGCGACCACATACGTCCTAGTCCCGTACAATGATGGCGGTTTCTTGTTGAGCGATAGCCAAACCACCGTCACAGTTGGACCTTGGGCCTCAGTCACAACCACTGGAGATTATGACGCGTATTGGACCGAGACCAACGGCCTCAACGAGGGCTCAGCTGATATTACCATGTCCTTACATTGCCAAATGAGCGGTCGTACACCTCTCGCATGCACCCAGCAAATGCGAGATGTTACTACGAGCACGAAGGAAACAATTACAGGCAAAGATCTCACGGAAGCTATACCTATATTCAACCAAGCTACTGTTCACATAACGGATGGTCAGGATCTCCTTCCCGCCAGCACATCGGTCTCGGATGGTGCCAGTACTACACTTGATAGCACAGCCAAGGCTCAATCTACACCCACAGGGAGTTCAGGAAGCCAGAAGACAGGATCTGCTGATTCCCCTTCTGGTGCCTTCTCAAGCTCTCGTTCCATTCTTGCGTCTATCGGCTTAGCTGCAGTTGCCATGGTTGCTATTTGGCTTTGAGAGTCTTGCAACTCATATTACTGCACTCTTTGAGGGGATGGCATTCCAGGAGACTTTTGTATTAATAATGATGGAATATTGTGTAGTAAAAGATTTAATCTTGACGTTCTTTTATCTTCTTCATGTTTTCTGACCACTCCGTATAGGCTTTGATACAAGGCATGAAGTATGGTCTTTTGTGCTGTGATGCTGTCCGTACCACCATCCTTGTTTGTGTTTACTTCAGCATTAAATAGCAAACATGAATGGAAATACTTGAGTACACATGTTAGGACTCATTATGAAGTGGTCTTCTGGTGGAAATAGCTTACCCTTGACTAGGTTCGATATGCTTGTGGCGTGAATGATATTGGCGAAAGTGCTGGTGAATACTTCCAATCGAGACAGCCACGGTTCCCTTGACGTATGTAAGTAAGGTCGTTCTGTTTTCAGAGCCTTTTCGATGTTCAACCTTACTCGCACAATAATAAAAGAGGTGTTAGTTGATGGTGTACATACTTTCACGCAAGCAAACTGTTCTCAAACCACCTCGAGAACAAAGAATCACAATATTGTTCCCTTAGTAAATCAACTTTGTTCACAAGTCTATCGACACTTTCAACAATTGTTACCCTGCCCATTGTTCCTAATCAGCAATTCAACCGGTTGTTATCGTCCCATGGTGAGTAGCCCAGTATCGACATTGACAGCGCATCCTCGGGAAGGAATACCTGAACAGTATATCACTAGAACAGCTGTAACTCTAGCGTATATAAAATCACTGTCTTTCCGTCTCAAAATGCTACATCTCACTAACACACAATTTCGGTATCAGTATTGATCAACATCAACCCCATCGCCAATATCAGTGCTACTACCATCTCCTCTGCAGTCCCAGCTCTTAACATCAAACACTGACTCACCCAACTACCTATCATCACCGCAATCATGGTTTCTCAGGTCACCGTCCGTGAGAAGTTTGATCACCAGATCAACCCGGGCTTCATCATCGGATTGGAGCGTCTTCGTGAAGGCCTTGAATGGTTCTATGGCCGCAATAACTTTATCGTCTTTGGCGACGTCATGCAGCTCACCGTTCGAGTTTACATCCCTCAGCCTGAGAATCTGATCGAAAGTCTTCAGCAACAGCGATTCCTTCGCCAAGAGCCTCTTGAGGTCATTCCCAAGGCGGTTTCAGACAGTATCAAGACCAACGGTTGGTACCAGATCCAGCCCTTTGACCGGCGGTAAGTTTTCCCCCTTCTCTTGGACAGCTCATATTATGAGATTAACACTTGGCTTTGCCAAAGGCTTTTCAACAGAGCGAATTCGAGATAGGGATTTTGACAGCAGTGTTGAATTTTCAGCACGGATATCTTTCGTGGTAAGTCTCTTTCTCTGCGGTGATGTGTTAGACGAGGATTTTGAACACTGGCGCTGTCTAGTAGGAAAGCAATTAGACACTTTCAATACAAAGTCTAGCCAAACAAAATGTCACATTTTACCAATACCCTGTAACAGTATAACATCTAAACGAACTGGTCTAACAGTGGACAAATAACCAGCAGAAGCCGGCATGTAGAATTGTAGTTTGTAGCGTAGTCCTCCTATGCCATTGAGACCCATCAAGTTAGGAGGCTCGTGATATCATGACCCCCAGATCTTCGCTTCGTACAACCAATAGCATCGTGCGTGAGGATATTAACAGGCATCTTGAGCCTCCCGCCAGCCATTGGTCCTATAGTTTAGTGGTAATGACGTCGGATTTTGATCATATCGGAATGCCTTCCGAAGACCCCGGTTCGAACCCGGGTAGGACCTCACTTTTTGTCTATGCGTTCTTGATCGCCCCTCTGCATTCACGTGTCATTTATTTTTTTAGCCCATCATCTCTGCATCAAAGGTCCTATAGTCTAGTGGTTAGGACGTTGGATTTTGACCTAAACCATCAATCCTTCCGAAGTCCCCGGTTCGAACCCGGGTAGGACCTCATTTTTGACGTTAGTTCTCATTCTTCTATGAAAAAGGTCACTCTAATCCTTTTTGTAACCCGAGTCCATCGTTGGAGCAGTCACTTTCTACAGCTGTACAACTAACAACTGCGAATACCTCCACGAGACGATGGTTGGTTTGCCCCTGTTTGACAACATGTTCATTGGGAAGATCCCGCGATGGGCTGCTGGCCGGTTCATCCATGCAAGTTCGACTTGCTTTGAAGACAAATGTCGAGCTCTTTCGGGGTTCCTGGTTCAGAGCTTGGTTACAGCCACTGATTCGAGCAGGAGAACCTTCCTCTAACATTCAGATCTCCTCCACCATGAGGAAGTATCGTTCGCCTTCGAAAGTACTTACCTATAATCACTGTTACCGATGACAACATGTGTTCATATAACAATTACCGTTTGTTTGCCACTGCACATGATAACTACTGGCTGGACGTTGTCACGGTCACTTCTTGGGGCAATCATGTAAACTACCATGTCGGGCAATGCACAGTTCCCTGTGTCACAGAATTCATGATGGGCAGATCACGAAATATAGTCGGGCCCCCGGAGGTCCTAGAGAGGCGGATCTGGTATTGCAAAAAAGCCGGAAGTAATGGATCACTGTACTTGACGAGACTTAAAGGTGGTGTTTTTAATTGAGCCTGGGGGAAAACATTATTGAGCTTGGAGATACCGTTAAGGTACATTATTTTGTATACTATTATACCTGTGTGGGTAATTCACGCTGTAAAATGTTCCAGTCCATCGATGAGCTTCTTAGAATGGCACAGGAACGTTGCGTGAAAGATAGCCAAGCCACTTGGGCAGGCGACGCTTGGACGGGGCATTGACAGATCGCTGCAGATCCTCGATAGCGCTAGCCCACTTGACAAGCTCAGCCTCGGCCCAAGCAGTTTGCATGATAGCGAGACCAAAAGGCATTCCAGAGTCCTTGGCGTAGCCACCAGGGATCGTTATGACGGGGTAACCCGCCTGGGCTGCGATCTGGGGCGCTTGAGCAACCTGGGGAGGGACGAGCAGGCCAGAAAGCTTCTTGCCCTTGTAGGTAAGGGCGTCGTTAATACCCCTGCGGGTCGAGGTCTGGCAGAACTCCAGGGCTTGCCAGTATGTCTCGTCCTGCTTACCCTCGGTCTTGAGGGATGCGAGGAAGCCATCTTGGCCCGAGACGAAAGCGGGATAGCCCTTCCTATTATCATAGGGATAGCCACCCTCAGTGCCGTCGTACTCCTTGTTGAAACTGATCACGATTAGTGGGGATTAACATTATGAATAAAGGATTACTGACTTGACAATGTCTTCGAGGTTGCGAATGTTGGTGTTCTTGACCTCACTGAGGTATGTCTCAATGTTGCGGTAAAAGTCAACCTTGATATAGGTGTACTCAGACTCGTTAGGGAAACCTCGAGTAGTACCGTAGTCCCAGTTCCATCCATCGGGGCTGACAAGAGTCTCGTAATCGGTGATCTCGGTTTCATTGATGATGGTAGCGCCAGCCGACTTGATCAGGTCAACGAGCTCGAGGAGTTGAGACTGCATGTCCTGGTCAGCAAGGGCCCAGAAGCTCTTCCAAGGAAGACCAAAGGTAGCGTCCTTGAGGGCCTGCTTGCCAGTCAGGTACTGCGCGAAGCCACCCTTGGGCGTATGGCCATCCTGCGCAGAGGTGTAGTTGTCGCGCTGGTCAACACCGTAGATAGCGTCAAGAACAAGAGTAGCATCCTTGACGGTACGCGCAAAGGTACCAACAGAATCCTGGTGCTCACTTTCAGGGATGACGCCGGCGCGAGAGGTCAGGCCGACAGTGGGCTTGAACCCGACCAAGGCATTGCGGTTGGCGGGGTTGATGACTGCAGAAGAATGTTAGGTCTGAAGCACAGCGTCTAGGTCCAAGAACAACTCACCACTACCGTCCGTCTCAGTACCGAGAGAAAACGCGACGACATTAGCACCAACACCAGCACCGCTACCCGAAGAACTACCGCCCGGGTTAACGGTCAGATTGTATGCGCTGCGAACCTGGCCACCACGAGCAGAGTAGCCCTCGGAGTAGTCATTGCTGCGCATATCAGCCCACTCACTCAGCGCAGCCTTTCCAAAGAGGACGGCGCCGGCGTCGCGCAGCTTCTTGACGACGTGCGCATCACGGGGGACGACGTTTCCGAGTAGAGCCCAGCTGCCGGCGGTGGTCTCGAGGCTGTCCGCGGTGGCGATGTTGTCTTTGACAGTGAAGGGAATGCCGTGGAGAGGACCTCGGACTTTGCCCTTTGCGCGCTCGGCGTCGCGCTCAGCTGCAATGGCAAAGGCATCGGGATTGACTTGCAGAACGGAGCTTCGCAACGTCAATTGATAAGTTTGATCGATCTTGAGCTCAGGAACTTACTTGATGTACTCTGCTGTCTGGTAATGTCGGATGAGGTAGCACGTCAGAAGCTGGACAGCTGTGAGCTTGCCAGCCTTCATGGCATCCTGCATCTCTGTGAAAGTAGCCTCCTCCAGCTTGAACCCATGGCAGTCCGCCATGGGGAAAAGATTCGATGAGCCAACATTCTCCTTGACGGGCAGCAGATTGGGATTGTATGAGAAGAGCGGCTCGTTCTTGTAATTGTTGTGTGTAGCACAAACACCTGAGCTCGCGATAAGACCAGCGGCCAACGACAACCCGAGAAGCTTCATGTTGGATGAGAGGTGATGAGCGAGAGCTGTGATGTCAAAGGAAGGAGCAGAAGCAGGATCGGAGGGTATAGAAGCAGCTATTATGTGTATTTCCTTAGGAGTCTAAGAGTTTATTTAGTCTGTCTACCAGGGTGCCCTGGGAGGCGACTCTTTCGGTGAATGGAGTCTCCAGGGTGTGAATTGATTGCGTCGTTCAGTAGAGCCGAGAGACGGCATTTGGCTCAGGTTGACTAACAAAAACGTCAACGACAGACCAAGCTTACCTTGGCAGACATCCATCCATGTGGCTGGCATGGCTGGTCAGAATCACAGGCCTCACAGCTGAAGAGTTAGGTGGGGTGAAAAATAAACGGCACATCAGGCGATGCCGATAGAAGTACTTGGTGCCTTGTATCTGTAAAAGTGATCGCTTTATTTCTGTCACTATCAGTGCCCAAGGTGGTGAATGAGCTTTGGTGTGCCTATTATCTTTCACCCCACCTGAGAGCTTACAAGGGATTGAGACCCTGAAGCTTCGGCGGACTGCGGCGGGCACATCCACTAGCTTGTTAGCGGTTGAAGGATGAGGTGGGGATCTGCGGCAGGGCTAAACTGGATCAAGACACTGCACCCAATGAAAGTGGCGCAGGTTGGTTCTCTCTCATGTCACAGTCGGCTTTGGTTTGCCGAGTTTAATGGGCTGTTATTAACATTTATGGATCAATCTGACTGTGTATGGAAGGTGACCAGAGCTTTCTTTCTAGAAGCGACATGTCTGTGGATCCAGCATGTAAGTTACTCCGTATGTAATGTTGATATTTGCATCAAGATCTACAGCGTGGCAGTAAGTACTCAGGAACAAGGCATGCAAAGCGGAACTGAGGTATGTAAAATAATTGACATTCAAGACTGCAGTTCCTTGGATCATACGATTTTTTAATTAATTTTAATTGCAATTAATTCATCTTGTAGTATTTCGAATATCGCAATAAACACAAAAGCCCCTCCTCAAATATGTGTCATTTCCACGGTCGACTTGTATCGTTGCCGCTCTTGGCATCGTACATATGTTCTTTTACTTGAAAGTCCACTTGCACCAAGATCCCTTCCGCGCTATTCTCGCTCTGGTTGTCCCTTGTAGTGCTGTCATTGTGGTACCTCTTCGTGCCCTCGGCTGAAGCGTCGCGACTCGTCAAAACATCGTGCTCTGGCCGGAAATGGAGTGACCGTAATGCTGTGGCGCCCTTGGAGCTTGCTGGTTTCCCGTATCGTGACTTTCCTGTGCTTTCGCCTTGCGATATATCCCGTCGGAGTATGACCTTGTCGAAGAGTGGCTTGACACCAGGTACCGAGAGGGCGATAAGCGTGGCACCAATCTCGCTGACTTCGATGGCCAGCATAGGGTTGTCTGCGAGGTGTCAGCTTATGTTTCAATGGCAGTATCTTGTTGACTCACAAGCCCACGACATGTCTGCGTTCCATTGGCCTTCAATCACAAACACCAGGCGAGTAATCGAGATGGCAATAACACTGACACCGTTAGCACTCCGCGAAGCCTTCTCCCGAGCCAAGACTTACGAAACACCAGGTAAAAGGATACAGCCCAGTTGGATCTTCCTCCTTCGTGGCATCTCCAATACCCGAAGCATCACGACAGGAATCCCGAATAACAAAAGGTCGCACACCAGTGACACCGACGAATTGACGCTATACACCATACCCCATTGCCGGCACTCATAATCCGCAAACCCAGGCTGCCAGTCATATGGCCAGAGCGCAGTGACAGGCGCGCAATGGAATACAATGAGTAGCAGCTGCGGAATAAATCCAGCGACAAGGACGCCAAACACAACCTTGATGGACAATCGAAGATGGTCGTGAATGGCGCACAGGCGGTGATAGAGGGCCAGGCCCGATATTCGACAGAACACAAGTGCAGTGGTATAGACTATATGGGCCGCAAAGTCCAGGACCTCTGTGTGTTCAACGGTCGGCATGTCAAGCACGTTTTTAATGTATTCAATGTGTCGTCCAGAGCCAAGCTGGATGAGCTTGATGCACAAGCCAACGAACACCACAAAGCAGACCTAATGGGAAGCTATCAGTTTTCCGACAACACTAGACCAGTGGGGAGATCGACAGCCGCAATCGGTCCCGGACGATTGCCAAGAGACAGAATAGAAAAGAACTCACCCATGATAATAGCGTCAAGGCATCGTCGATTCCAAAGCGATGGATGAGAAAGGCTCTCGATACAAGGCGCCCAAGCACGACAATGCTCGTTGTGCAGGCCACCAAGATGATTCCTATAATCGCCGGAGTATCGATTGTCTCGCTTAGGTACTCGGCCGTGATGCCCTCGGGGACTCTGCCATCAGCAATGGCTTGAGCGACCTGGGGGTCTGTCATGGCGAACGAATGGAGAAATGGTAATGACTGCGTCTTGGCTCAGGGCTTCATGCAGGACGTACGGTGAACAAATTCTATATCTCCAACAAGACGTGTAAACGACGAGGGTGTTCAAACCCCTTATACGAAGTCAAGCCAAAGTAAGCTTCGGGTGCATGCATATCAGACTAAAGATTGACTTTAGTCTTTTGGGCACCACAGTTTCCGCTTGTGAAACGGCCCGCAAGGAAGCTCGGGCATAGGAGATTAATGAGCCGCCGGTTGTCAAGTATCGTACAGTTGTAGGTACTCTCACTTGCAGCTTCAAAATTTTACCAAGCAAATTACCTGCACACCTACTCTCCTACTAGAGACTTTGCTCCAGGAGAGGATGGTGTATGGTGTGTCGAAGGGGTTTGAAGTGGCTTAGACTAGATACACGAGGCTAGGGCGGGAAGAGAAAATGCGTCTTCGGTCAAGCCACCAGAAGCCCGTGGCACACATGGCTTGAAAGCAGAGTTTGAAGGTTTTGGACATTGAAAATCTCATTGGCGGAGAGGGAAGAGAAAAATGCTGTTCGCGTATCGCACGTTCTATCCGTATTGTGATATCTCACATTTACATGCTGCAAAAGAGGAGGTAACTAGCAATCCCAGCTCTGCGCGCCCTGCATGGCCTTCCGAGCACGTGTGCCACTCTCCCCTGTCAGATGGCTCAGAAAAAAACAGTGACTCTTTTAGCTGTATTCCTCCGCGTAGGAATCCCTATTATTTATCGGACCGCCTGCCTGTACCTGAGCCATGACCATGGCTACCTGGTTAGGCAGCAATCATTTCTTTATTTTCCTTCTTCTCTTCCATGCCATTCCCCTTACATAAGTCAAACTTTCGAGTTCAAACCGCCACAAAGTACGGATTCGGATACTATCCCTTTAAAGGCTACCATAGCTTGCGGCTCCCGCTGCCGGTGTGAGCGGAGCTTTCTTAGCGCAACGGATGAAGCGGCTTCTACTCTGATGTTGGGCCCAAAACTGATACATGCAAACATCCATGGACACGATTTAAAGCTCATTTCGATGGAATTGGTACAGTGGGCTGCAAAAAGTATTCGCAGGTGTGCAATTAGGCCTGATGCTGGGAAGCTAGTCGGTGATAGCTAAGTAAGTTCTCAGTACCTTATATCCCACCCAGATTTCTGCGATTGACCGGTACTGGATACCCATATCAAGCTAGGCTACTAACTGGCAAAGCTAGGACCTGTTGTCGCGACTTATACACCCTGCGAATACTTCTTGCAGCCCACTGTAGCCAGATCTACAAATGCACCATCTTCGATATGTTCCAGACAGATGGATTACCAATATCCCGATAGCAAGATTGAGTTTCTCATGAAAGGATCACCATCCTGTCTCTTGACGCTTACGCAGCCACACCACTAGCTTCGTGCTAAAATTCCAGCCGCAATACGGATACAGTAGACTTTTTGGCAGCTTCTTATCCAGTACAAGCTTGATAACAGGGGTCTCGGAACTCATCCGCGGGACTATCACCGGCGTCCACGATGCACAAATGCTCCTAACTCTTCCTTCCCACCTCCTATGATAAGTATTTCCCCGTTATAGCGCCGTCGAAACCTTCAACTCAGCCCTAAGTCTGCATTAGATCGGTATCACGATTAGCTGCCAGGGCTGCTTGACAAAACAAAGAAGTAAGATGTAGCGCTATGTCGATTATCAGTTCTCTTATCGCTTACACTGCTGCTGCTGCTGCTGCTGCATCATTGGGCAATGCGTGAATTGAACCGTGGGGGGTACGCAAAGCCTATGATGTGAACCAATGGGTCTTTAAGGATTCCGCCTTCATTTCTCCTGCTCGTAGCTGTTCCGCACGGGAATCCGCAGAACGATTGCTAGCCCTGTAGATAAAATGGTCGTATATCTGCCCTATCAACAGCATTCGGCCGAATCCTATCTCAGGAACGACGTGGTCCCCTTTCTCTGCAGCTCGCGGAATCACAAATAGCTCGCTTCTAGCCGTGGAGCACATCCTTAGCCATGGCTTGAGAAGATAAATGCTATCATTCCAAAACTTTCAATTATGTACGGATATCTTACATTTCTTTACCCCATCAACCAGCAACATGCCAAACTCCTCAACGACAGTGGTCATCTTGGCTGTTGTGACCCTCCGGAAAGTTGACAGGAGATATAGGTGATCCAGTCTTGAACAGAGCCTTGACATTTTCAAAGGCCTCTCTCTCTCCTCTCTGAAACGCCAAATCCGTCAAACCGGCAACATGAGGTTGTATGACGACTTTATCGCTTGTTTTGAAGTATTCGTTTAGATCAGGTTCGTTCAGAAAGACGTCTAGTCCAGCTCTTGTTATCTTTCCGCTTTCTAGAGCTTCGATCAAAGCAGCTTCATCGATAATTGCTCCACGGGCTGTGTTGACGATGAATGCACCATCTTTCATGATCGAGAACTCTTTGGTGGAAATGAGGTTCTCGGTTTCTCGCGTAAGGGGACAGTTGATCGAGACAACGTCTGACTGGGCGAGCAGCTCGTGTAGCGACGTACAATATGTCGCTTCATACTTTGCTTCATCCTCGGCACTCAACTGAGTACGGTTGTAATATTTGATCCGCATATTAAAAGCCAGGGCTCTCCTTGCGAGGCACTTACCAATAGCGCCCATACCGATAATTCCCAGTGTCATGCCCCAAGGGTCTCTGCTCGGCACAACAGGGCCTCTCCAGTTGCCCTCGCGCAGCGAACGTTCACCGCGATAAGTATCCCGAACAACAGCAAGAACCAAAAAGAAAGCCATGTCAGCGGTAGCTTCGGCGACAGCGTCAACACTGTTGCATAGCCAGATGCCCTTCTGGGTCAACCAGTCCACGCCAAAATCATCGTAGCCAGCTGCTGCTGAGGCAATGATCTTGCAGTGCGGTGCGAGGTGTTCGAAGATCTTATCAAATGGACGGTAGGGGGGTCTTCCCATCCGGACAATGAAACCATCTATTGGACCATGTTGTTTGATCATTAGAGGGAGCTTTTCTAGTGTTTCCTTGTGGTTACTAACTTCGAGAACCTGCGTACAAGATGATCAGTGTTGAACTTGGTGTTTCATTGATTTTGGACGGGCCAGAGAGGTATGAAACATCCAGGCTCTCATTAACCTACATCGTACTCGAAATCTCTTTGAAAATTCTTGATGTATTCATCACTGATGAACTCAGGCCTTCCCAATGCGATTATGCGCGGTTTTCTCCCGGATTCGACTGCCGTAGACATATCTGATAATTTCTAATTGGATAAATAACGATACTGCGAGTGATGAGGAAAAACTACTGTCTTTTCTTTAACGGCGTATTTTGAGATCACAATCTCGTGAGTCTCGGGTTTGATAGAGTCAAGTTGATGATCGTGATGGAACCATGGGTCAATCAAGTGGAGATCCCACCCAACTCCGGCTTCCAGAATAGAAGCCGATACAACATACAGAATACGACTTGGCCGTTTCTGCGGAAAGGGACTTTATGCAAAGCGGTCGCGCTTCTGCATGATTTCCAACTCCAGGGACGATATTCATCGAGGGTAGCGACCGGCGCAACCCCGAAGTAATACTCCTGCCAATTGAGACGGAAATAACAATTGAACTCTACTGCTTACTATAGGGGTCCTTGAAAAAGATAACCTGCACAGTGATATCATCCCTAACTTCTCGGCTCATGGGTGAATACGTTGTCATAGCCCCCAGAAATAGTCCCCTTCTCGATCCTCCAAACGCATTCTTCACAAGACACACGGCCGCATTGTCCAGGTCTTCAATAACCTGATGCTCTGGCGTGGCCTTCCATCCGTCGTCTAGTCTGCCCTCAAACTTGGTCTCCTTGAACGGCTCAGGTTTACCGTTCTTCTTGGCGATCAACCAGCGCGATACGCAGGTTACAGCGTCCTCGTTACTAATCATGTCCCAGAGGCCGTCTGAGCCCATAATCACAAAATCTTCTGTTTGTGTCTTTCGTGTCGTGACTTCAGGGCGGGCTGTCAAGTATGGCTGCGTGAGGGCCTTAGGACGGGGCGCGGTGCCGTAGAACTCTTCCTGTACCTTGCGGACAAGCTCCTCCGGCCATTTGAATCGATGGTCGCCGAACGCCCTCGTGACAGCGAGTCCAAAAAGTCGGCCTGACTCGGGCTTTATCATGTTCTGGAGCTCTCCGGGATGTTCCTTGTCAAGACGGTCTACCTCATCCTTGTTGAAACCAGTCTGGTCGATACTGAGAGCATCAGTCTCGTACTTCTTCGCCTCCGAAGACCACGCACCACGCACAGCACGCGAGTCACCTGTGACGGCAGTACGAAGTGTAGATGTGCTGGGATCGTAGATAGTCAGAAGCGCACAAGAACCAGCAATGGCGGGTGCAACGGCTGAGATGACAGACGCAGAGCCTGGATTTTGGCCTGATCTGACTGCTGTTTCCGCGTTGCTGAATATGCGGTCGTCCAAGCGGACAAATGCCTTCTTGATCGCGTCATCCACCAAATCACCGGAGCTAGTAGGTGCAATACCTGCGAGAGCACCAGATACATAGGGAACAAGAGCCGTTCTCAATACTTGAGAAGTTGCCCATCCTCTAATTCACACGTCAGCATCAGTCTTATTCCGCTCACTCTGTGTGGATTACTCACGCATGCCCATCATAAACACCAGCGTACAATGTACTCACTCCGCCGACTCCCTTGGCCATCTTGAGATCCCAATTGTCCTCAATCGGATTGTTGCTGCCCAAACGAGCAAAGTCCACGCGTCCTTTGACACCTGCGTTGCCCTTAAAGACGAAGGTGTGGGCATCCTCGCGCAATTTGGCGTTCGCGTCATCGAGAATGATCGACTTGATGGGAGAGTTAACGGGGATCTGGTCTTCCGATGAAAGCTCCTTCAGATCGGGAACACCCTCACTCAAGGATTTGGCAGGAGCCTTTCCATTGAGGAGATATGTTCCGGCGCCTACGCCGATAGCGGCTACTGGCAACCATAGGTAACGCGAGCTGTTGGACGTTGATGTTTGAGTCGAGGAGAAACGCACGCCGATTGGTACTTGCTTGAACGTCAGAGCGGAGACCCGTCTAGGTCTAATTGATGCACGAAACATGTCTTCTATCGATGGGCGTGGTTGTACAGTTATCTCTCTAGTTTTGAGAGGGGGTATCGAACGTTCAAGTTAGTGAGTGGAGAGGCCATGACAGCTTGAGTCTCACTCAAGACGTCGCCTATCAGGGTGACAGAAATCACGCCCTACGCGTTTTCTTCTAGAGCCAAAAACTCGGAAATCAAACGACAAGAAATACTAGCTAAGATTGGTAGGTAGTATTGGTAATACCCAGCTGAAGCAACCTCTTATTCCTTTCACATCAGCAGGTCGTTGTTTAAAGGCGGAGTTGAGGCTGTGCTTACCCTGGAGCAGATCGCGTGTTTACTAGCGAAGTAGTCTACACTGACATTGTCGCTCTGATCATAATATCACGATATCAATGACAGCACTTAAGTAACAATAGTTGAACTCACGATGTTGGAAAGAATACATCACCATTGTAGTTATTATATGATCACAAAGAATCTCAAAGGTATTCATTGCCCAGTCCCGATGACACGATATACAACGCCAAACCATGGAAAGCATGCAATCCTCAACCATTTAAATGTCCTCCACTCAGCTGTTGGCAATCTCGTCTGCCTCATCTTCCCATTCTCCATCCTCCTCCATCTTTTCGTTGACCTTGAACTCAGCGTCACCCGCCAAGCCCTCACTGTCAAACTCATCAACATCCATATCACTATCATACTCGTACTCAAACTCGTCATCATCGTCACCGTCCTTTTTGCCATCCTTGGCCTTGGCAGCCTTCTTGCGCTCAACGTTGTCCTTTTGTTCTTTCTTTCGGGCGTCCTTCTCCTGTCGACGCTTCTCCCATCGCTTCTCGAGATCCTTGATCTCATCCTTGCTCTTGTGTACGTACTCGTGCCACATGACCTTGCCTCCAGCAAGACCTTCCTCGACCTTGGTTAGACGGAGGCGCATGCGGGGACCCAGCTCGACGAGCTTGACAGCGCGGCGCTCCACATTCTCCTCTTCCGCCTCAGCCTCGGCGTCGTTCTGGGCTGCTGCTTGTCTAGCCTTGGCAGACAGGACTTTTCGGGTGGTAGAGTCCAAGATCTCGACCTCAGCATCGGTATCCATCTCACTGCCGCTGGTCGCATCTGTCATGTAGCCATCACCGTTCTCACCTCCAATCAAGAAGTCTGCTACATCCTCAAGTTTGCCCAGGTTAGGCATCTTGCCCTTTCGGCTCGTCTTTGTGGTGACAAATTGCTCAGCAGCGTTCAATCTCCGTAGGGGCTTGGAAACTGTAGTTGACTTTGTTGTGATGGCATAGTGACGGAAGTTAATGATGAAAGTACCGTCGTCTTCCTCTGATTGCTCGCGGTTCAGCAGCAAAACTCGTCGAATCGACTTGAGAGGTGTAGCTTGAGGGTTGATGGGAGGGAAAAGAGACTGAAAGACGGTCGTGGCAAGGGATTCGAGGTGCTTAGGAACTTTTGACTTGCTGTCCGAGTCGGGGCGGGTAAAGTTGTTCATGACCAGCTGTAAATGGTTAGCCAAGGGGTTTCAACAGCAATTGAAGAATCTTCTTACCAGAGGGGGAGTGACAAACTCCTTGCCACCACCCTTGGGGTGTTTCTGAGCTCGTTGCACATCCTTGCATAGTGAGTACTTTTCCACGCGAAAGTTCATGGTAGGTCCGCGAGGTGTCAAAGCCATTCGCAGGTTGGTGTTACCGCTCTCCGACCTCGAAAACAACATCAAGTGAGTGACACCCAGAGGACCGCACATGACAGCGTAATCTTTTAATCTGTTTCCACGTCTCTCCTTCAATCGACTCGCAGTGCCGGGCTCCATGACTTTTCGCACGTCGGCCGCAAGCTGGCTGACGCTGGAACCGACCTCGCCAGCGCCAATTCGAATAACCATACTCTTGGGGTCTTTGGCTGAGGCATGGCCGGCAGAATCCACATCGGGATTGCTGGCGCCAAGGTGAGTTCTCTTCTTTGTTCGTTTGCGGGCCATTGTGATTGTTGTTGAAAATTTGTTATCGTCAAGTTAGTTGCTTGGAGCTGTCCGTCGCAAATGAACCTGGCAGAAAGAAAAAAAGTTTGGCGGGGACCGCGATAACACTAGCGCACGTGCGATAAGGCATCCCCACTAAAGTTTCTTTAGAAGTCTTGAATAACGATCTTTTTTGAAAGCCTGAATCCCGTCCTCACCTATACATCGCCCACCATGAATAGCGCAAAGAGAAGAAAAACTGGGAGCGAAAACCCCAAGCCTAAGAAGCCCATCGTGGCTGAAAAGCCCGCGCGCCCTGACCCTCAGCCGCCCAGCGAAGAAGAATCCGAGGAGGAGTCTGCTACTCTAGAGGATCCCTCAGCCGAAGAGACAGCTGCCGATGCTCCCAAGAAGACTTTCAAGGATCTGGTATGAAGAATTGACTCTTGAAGTAACTTACAACGCCTAATAACCTCCAGGGTATCGTCGACGCTCTTTGCGAAGCTTGCGAGTCTCTCAACTACACCCATCCCACACCCATCCAAGAAAAGTCCATTCCCGTCGCTCTTGAAGGCCGCGACATTATCGGTCTCGCCGAGACAGGTAGTGGAAAGACAGCTGCCTTTGCGCTTCCTGTCCTCCAAGCTCTCCTCGACAAGCCTCAGCCTCTTTTCGGTCTCGTCCTCGCCCCGACTCGTGAATTGGCAACCCAGATTGGCCAAGCCTTCGAAGCTCTCGGATCGCTTATTTCGCTACGATGCGCCGTTATTGTGGGAGGTCTGGATATGGTTCCTCAGGCTATTGCGCTTGGAAAGAAGCCTCACATTATCGTTGCGACACCCGGTCGTCTCGTTGATCATCTCGAAAAGACCAAGGGCTTCTCGCTGCGTACGCTTAAGTATTTGATCATGGACGAGGCCGATCGACTTCTCGACATGGACTTCGGACCTAGTATCGACAAGATCCTCAAGTTTATCCCCCGCGAGCGACGCACATACCTTTTCTCCGCCACTATTAGCTCCAAGATCGAGAGCTTGCAGCGTGCGAGTTTGAGAGACCCCGTCCGTGTGAGCATCAGCTCCAACAAGTACCAGACCGTCTCAACCCTCCTTCAACATTACGTCTTCATTCCCCACCCTCAGAAGGACGTCTACACTATCTACATGGTCAACGAGCACGCTGGACAATCCATGATCATTTTCACACGAACAGTCTGGGAGACACAGCGTATCTCTATCCTGCTGAGATCACTCGGGTTTGGCGCAATCCCTCTCCATGGTCAACTCTCTCAGACTTCCCGTCTAGGTGCCCTTAACAAATTCCGTGCTGGATCGCGAGACATCCTGGTCGCTACCGATGTCGCCGCCCGTGGTCTGGATATTCCCTCGGTCGATGTTGTCCTCAACTACGATCTTCCCCAGGACTCCAAGACCTACATCCATCGAGTCGGTCGTACCGCTCGTGCTGGTAAGTCTGGCGTTGCCATCAGCTTGGTCACACAGTACGATGTCGAGATTTACCTGCGTATCGAGGCTGCTCTTGGAAAGAAGCTCCAAGAATACCCAACAGAGAAGGAAGAAGTGTTTACCTTCCAATCCCGAGTTGAGGAGGCTCAACGACATGCCAGAATCGAGATGAAGTCGTTCACCGAAGAGAGAGGCAAGAAGGGCAGCACGTTGAAGGGCGGACGTGGTAAGAAGGGAGGTAAGCGTGGAAGAGACGACATGGACAGGGAGGAGGGCTAAAGCTGTCAATACAGCTGTCTGTATTGGAGTTGCGGCAGTTCGGCGTTGTTCAAATTGGGGAAAAGTGTATTTGTTGAAGGATTCTTCGTTACCTGTTTCAGTGGTTTAGTTGTCTACCCTTACTAGGAACATGTCGACTACTTATTCGTCGCATAGCTCTTCGGGCTTATTCGAAGACTGCATCGACGACAGATCCTCTAAGTTGTAAATAGCTCGACTAGCTATCTGTCAAACAATAACTAGAGAGACATTTCGTGTTTTATGTGACCCGGTCCCATGCCATTACAAGTAATGGGTTCCTTAAACAAGAGATCAGAAGGCTAGACATATTGCAATGGTGTACCCCCTAGCCCACTACTTGGCTCCCCCATTCTCATATCACAATTTGTTTCCGACCAAGCCCATGATGAAGCAAACATGTCCCGGTCAAGCGGCTGCTTACGCAGGGATGCTGAAGATCTCTACACATTTTAATCAGCGGGCTTAACCGTGAACGGCTTCGCGCAATGCCAGTTCGTTTCGTCTCTGCCATGGCGCCAATCCCCTGCTATTTTAAAAACGGCCGCTCCCAGAGCTGCAGTAAGACCATGAGATGGAGGGAGTCTTTGTTGCGTTTGCTCTAGATGTTTGTGATGGGGTAGCAAGTTATAGAATTTGGGAGGAGGGTCGAGTCTTGGGCCAACAGTTTCTCTTCTGCAGTTCCATTCGCTTCTAGGCGTATAGACTACACTATCCATTCTTTCATCTTCGTCATGCATACTTCAACTCTTTTGCTCACTCTCGTCACTTCTGCGATTGCGCACATTGCCTCTTGGAATAAGGACATGTACTGCAAAGTGAATAGTCTCTCCGATCGACTGACCAAGGCTAACCCTCCCAGGGCGGAAACGACTCCTCAGTCGACAGCCCAAACACCAACCTTGTTGTTAACCCTCTCTGCGACCTGCTCAAGTCTAAATGGTGGATGCAAGCCGACCGCGGTTGCGATGTCATCCCTTCCCCCAAGGATGAGTTCCTTGAGCTTCCAGCAGGCAAGTCCTTCATGGCTGAGCTAGCCAACAACCGGGCCTTCACCACACTGTCATACGACGGTGACTTGACTAGGGACTGGCAGGACGGTAAAAACCGCTCTATGCCCTGGAGAGGCCCCGATGGTGGCTGTCTCATGGATGGCGGTGATGGCTCGGGTGGAGAGTTACACACCAAGAACATTGAGTCAACCGGTGGAACAGCCTGGGCCATCTCATACGAGAGCGATATCAGCAAGGTCACCATGGATAATCTCGTTGTCTTTTATATACGATACTACTCTCCTTTCTTTCGCGAGACTTGGTACGAGATGCCAGCCGATATACCAGCATGCCTTGAGAAAGGTTGCTATTGTGCCTGGCTATGAATTCCTGACGGCTGTGAGTCTTTTCTCCCAAAGATCAACTACACTGATATCATCTGACACTCTTAAAGGCGGCCAACCAAATATGTACATGCAAAACCACCGCTGCAAGGTCACAGGTAGCACATCGACCAAGAAGCTCGGCAAACCCAAGCCACCCATTTACTGTCGAGATAACCCTACCAAGTGTGTTCCAGGGCCTAAGCAGATGATGGCCTGGAATCAGGCTGGAGGTAACAACGCAAACCCTACTAACGGTAAGACGCCCGCTTATAACCAGCGAATGGGTTTTATGGATGGGGCTCAGGATGATATCTTCCTCGGGGCGTAGTCGAGGGCTGGATATCGAATAGTGTATGGGGAGTAGTTGAACCTGTCCCTCTGGAAGGGCAACCCTTTTTTCTTACTACATAGAGCATTAGACATGCCTATTAAACCAACATCTCAGCTGACCCAAACTTAGAAGAGGTTTCTGAGATGTGGTACATGTTCTATAGTCTTTGACGATGTAAGGTATCGCAAGAGCATCGCATTGTTGATAGTTTCGCGCACCCACTACACCAACATCAACTTAACTGAAGTACGCCCTAAAGACTGCGAACTTGGACCAATGAGTCGGGAATGAGGGATCACTTCATTTAATTCTATCCAATAATGTTACAGTAGTCATCTCTCTGTTACTCCTTTGTCTAAATAAATCCGGGAACCTGCCTTAAAACGCCAATTCGCTAAGCAATATCATTCACCATGCTTCAGCCCGCATGGAATCGTCTGCATCCCAGTTCTCCGGCCTTTCGGAACCTTCGATGTCGTCTTCATCCTCACCGTCCACCAGCTCTGTGTCCTCGTTGCCCAAAGTTTCTTCGCCCTCCTCGCGGGTCTCGTCCTCGTCGTCTTCGGCTACCTCCTCCGCCTCTTCTTCACCATCGCTCTCTTCAGCTTCATCATCGCCCTCACTCTCACTATCGGCATCTTCTCCGCTAGACTCGTCTGTATGCTGTCCAAGGTTGGGGAACATGAGTCCGGGAGGCACCTCCTCATCGTAATCTTCAGGTACATCACTGAGGTCACTCTCGTCGTCTGCTGAATCGTGGATACTACCTGGCTCGCTCTCAGCCTTCTCCTCGGCGCCATGCTCTTCGGCATTGTCTTCATCCGCACCATCTTCATGATCTTCGTCATGGTCTTCCCCATGATCCTCATCATGCTCCTCTTCTTCGTGATCTTCCTCGTTGTCGTCTCCAGCATCTTTCATATCCACATCAATGTCGTGACCAGCTTCTCGCATGATCTGCGCATCGACTCCTTCATCGTCACTGCCTGCTTCGCTTGCAGGTTGAATTGGTGTGTGGCTACCACGTTTGCCACTTGAGAAACTGCTCACCCGACTCTTACTTGACTTGGGAGCTTCCTGAGCTCGAACGACGGCTTGTTCGGCCTTTCGTAATATGTCGGGCCGCCTAACGCCAGCCCTCCTAGCTCGTGGCGCAGTCTCTTGCTTCTCTGTTTCCATAGGAGTTGCTGTGCCTGTGATTGTCTCCTGCCCATTCGGGGCATTGAGTATGCTGGCGAGAGTAGTCTTGGCCTCCGCCTGTGCAGCTTCAAGCTGGGCCGCAACCTCCTTGGCGTGATGTCGCTCCTCGACAACTTTGCTGGGTTCAGGCCCAGGTAGAGTTTTGGCAATCTCAGAGTAGATCCTTGAGTAGCAGTCGTTAAGAAGGTCGTCGATGGGTGCCACTTTCATGAGATTAGCATTGAGCTTCTTCAGTTCTATTGTTTCTTTCATGCAATTGAACAGCGGGACCTCGGCGCCGTCACTTGCAGCCCAGTCCGCGATCCTCTCGCCCACGACCTCAAACTCCTCGCTTGACAGTGCTTTGAACGCATCATCAATGACTGGTGACACGTGGTAGCCTTCACGCAGTAACTTGAGGTAGGACATGCAGCAAGACTGCCATAGGTCCGTAAAATGGTAAAAGTCAGCGCCCTTTTTGCGAAGACGCCTCAACAGCTGCTCAAGATTGTTACGGTCCTCCATGAGGACCAATAGCTTTGTCATGAAGCGAACATATTGTTCTGTGTAGACGTGGTGGCGACCAGGACGCTCCGCTTCGCACTTCCAGACGTTCATGACCATCGTCTTGGTAACCATGCTGTCCCTGAGGATACTGAATGAGGCTTTAGCTTCCACGAGTCTGTCGTCAACGGACGCCGCTGTGTTGGCCTCATTAAACAGAATCCTAGCGTGCCTCATAATGATGCGATGTTGCCAGTTAGACTTATCCTTATCTTTCAGTTTGGAGAGGTTTCTAATGATGTACTCTTCCCAATCTTCAGGTTCTGAGAATGAAGCAAAGTGGTCATCAGGATTGACAGCCAGACCAAATGGTTGGTCCGATAGGATTATAGCTGCCTCCTTGGCTTGCACATCACCTCGCATCACCAACTTGTGCAAGATAGAGACGATCTTGTAGTGTGGTTCGAGGATTGGATCACTGTTCCTGCCCCTCCGGGCATTATGTGCCACCTTTACTGCTTTCTTCAAAGTGTTTATCAATGTCTCCAGATTAATCTTGGACCGCTTGTCTTTGACATCAAGTTGGTCTTCAGGAGTCTGATACATCTTCCAATAGCATTTGGAGAGCATGTATGGGTTCCTATTCACGGTTAGCCTTCTCATCGCATGGTTGGTGATTGTTACTTACTTCCAGTCGGTTGGCTTTCGGTCCATAGCCATTCTGAATAACTTGGCAGCATACTTCCAGACCTTGTACTCGTTCATCTGTGAATGTAAAATCCGCTTGAAGGTTCCTGCACCCATATCTTCGATAAAGTATCTCTCCTGGTCTGAATGCTGGAACGGCTCCATGGCAAAAGGCTCGCGACTTGACGCATACATCCGCATGGCAAACTTATGATAAAGATCGTGCAGAGGGTCTCCGTCATGTGTCTCAACGTCTACATTGCGGGAATGTGAAAGGGCGAGGGTATAACAATGGATAGCATTTCGCTGAAACTTGACCAGCTCTGGACGTTCCTTATTCATCTTGTCCGCGGTCCAGAGAACCGCTTCATCCAGTTCGTAGTCGAAGCACTCGGCTAAGCGGAACCAGGCATCCCATCTATCTGCAGTGAATTGAAGCTGAAGCCGCAAGAAGGTCGCACCGATACGTAGGTCGTCCGTTGCGCCTGGAGTTTGTCGACGGTTGAGGTCAACACCCTTGAACTTCGTCAGAGCCATCATACCAAGCAAAAAGAACCAGCCGTGTGTCGCGAGGACAGTCTCTGGGGTGTTCACAGACACTGCGTCCACCGAGACTTCCCCAATAAGAGCTCGGTAAAGACGTAAGGGGTGAATCGGCTTTTTCAAGTACTCGGTAAAATTGCGCAGATTATGATACATCTGAGGGGTCGATTTGGTCTGGCCTATGGTCTGTTGCATGTGGTCGATGGTGGTCTTGAGATCTGATTTGAGGAGATCCTTTATAGGCATACGGTTGGCAAGGATGGTGACCCTCTCCACAAGCTGCATAGTCTGTCTCTTCTCGAGCTTCTCGGGGGGGCAAGCATGGTCCTGAACTTCCCAGACTCCTGCCCCAAGCTTGAGACCATGCAAATCGTAAAGCACTTGTCCGAGGTAGTCTTCCCAATTCTCAATGTTCTTTAACTTAAGGAGCTCAACGCGCATAACCTTGAGGAAGATCTTGTTAGAGGCCTTACAGAATTTGCGAATGCCAATAACCTGGTGGATTGCGGCAAGAAAATCAGCGAGATCTTTCTCAGGCCTAATAATACAATTGTCCTGTGTAATTGCGGCCTTGAACAGGGTGTATTGAAGGCACCACGCACGAATCTGCATTTCCTTCAATTTGTTTTTGAATGCGGCTCTCGAAGCGGCATTGCCTGGTCGCTCAGTCTTAACTCCAATGCGAAGTTCATCTTCGCATAAGCTCTGAACGTGCAATAGACAGTTGACCTTGGCGATCGCAGCTACAGTAGACCTGATGTGAGCGTTGTCGATGATCTCAAAGGCAGTGCTGTCGTTGAGCGCAGAGTACAAAGCCGTGATGAGAAGCTCGTCCAGTGATTTCAATGTGCGCATAAAGAGCAACCTTCGAGACTCGGGCGGGGTATCGGCATATGTTGATCCCTCTAAGTCTGACACAATCAGCTCAATGCTCTTGAGACAACAAGAGAATTTCTTGGTGGAGTAATCAATAGCATCATAGGCGGCTCCCAGACGTGACCACAAGAACAACCTAAGCTCTGTGCTACTGTTGTGAAGGAACTTCCAAAGGTCTTGCAGGCTTTGGCTTGCGCAATCAGATATCGACTTGTTCTGTTTGTCAGCTGAACTCAGGTCATCCTCAGAATCTGGGGTCTCGGAGGCCGTAACTTCTGACACTGACTCTTCAATAGGGGCTCGCACTGATGACGGGTTGAGAACAGGCTCCAACGTTTCGATAACATGGACCGGATCGTCCATATTGTCTTGAAATAGTCCAAGGAAAAAGTCCATGGTCGTCAGCTTAGAAATCTCACGATCAGCAGCAGCCGGGGAAATCGTTGGCATGACAACATTGTTTGGCAGCGAGATGGTCGGTATCTTCTCATCCGTTAGATGATCGCGCAGGGACTGCCACATGAGAAGAACATGCTCTCTCATGGGCTGTTCAGAATGCGATGACACAAGAACTGAAGCCCACAGGAAACGGGCAGAGAGAACATCGTTCGCGGGTCGGTTTCGTAAGTGAAGGTAGGCCGAAGCAACGTCAAGCCAGCGACCAAGGCGATACTTGGTGTCCATCCGAGTTGCATAATCCACAACACTGCTAGGGTTGGTGATAAGCTCGTAGATATCGATGTGAAGCTCAAACAGCATGGGCACAATGTTCTCGAGTTCTTCTAGCCTCTCTAGAGAACCAGCAGCTAGTTCCATCTCTTCTGTTATCTTCTGATACAACACCGAGTCTTTCCGGTTGAGCATTTGAACTACAGTCAGTTTCATCTTGTCGGACCACTTGGCTGTTGCGTAGCTCTGGCTGACAGCTCTAACCCATTCATATGTGACGTCCTCAGCCGCCATCCAAGATCTGCCTTCTCCAATCTTCCTGGCAAAAGACCGTAGGCCTTGTGTTTCGTTGAAAGCAGGATTTGAGGTTTGGTCCTGCGAGCCAGTCTTTGCATGTTCCAAAAAAGAAGATGGTCCAAGGCTGGCCTGTTCATTTTTGTTCAGGAAGACCTTGGCAACTGTCTCACGGAAATCAACAATAACATTGATGAGATCGCATGCAGCAAGGTTTGTTATCTTCCCCGGCCGGTCTTCAGCGGCGCATGAATCAATGAGCTCAGTGACAAACTCGAAAGTCAACTTATCTTCCACGCCCAGATTTTCCAAGACACTCTTGGTCATCTGAAAAAGATTTTGGTCAGCTCCTTGATAGGGCTGCAATTGATTAGCAATTAATGTGCTGGGATCAGCTGCCTCCTCAGCTTGAAGAGTTTCTCTTCGTCGAACTCGCTTGCTGCGCTTCTCGGTCGTGTTCTCCTCTTCTGCGCCGTCTGGCAGTCCTGCTGCAGATTGCGATCGTTTTCTTGCCGATGTTCCGTTAGATTCCTTTTGTATTTCATCTGCGGCTTTTTGGCTGTCTTCGGTGGCCTCAGATGCCGCTTTCTGTTCTTTCAACTCCTCAGAAGTTCCATTCCTCTCTGGCGATTCCGTCTGTCCAGCCGTCTTTTCGACTGCAACTTCAATTTCCGAAATAATACTCTCGGTCTCGTTCGGGGGTGTCTCCATAGGGACCTCTTCCAGGCTGCTTTGAACAATCTTGTCGCATATGTCAAAAGCTTCTGGCGAGGTCTCTTGGCACACCATAAGCTCTGCTCCCAGGTCAGCCCATGATGAAACAGATTTCGGTTCTTTGTGACCAGTGTCGTCTGCTTCGCCCATTTCTGTATCTTGCGCCGTCGGGTCCCGGGACGTGGAACTCTTAGGTGGTATTAACGACTTCGTTGGATCGGGAAGAAAAGGTATGGGGTCAATATGGCGCTTGAGAAGCGCAGGCATCTTCTTCTTGAGCCACGGTGCCATGATCGGATGCGATAAAGCCATATCGTCGCCGAGAAGCTGCAATTGATCTTTCAATTGCTCTCCCGCCATCCCTTCTGCTAATGATGGGGGCTCAACTTCCATCACAGCCGGGTCGTCATCTAGCTCAATCGCAGCCTCGAGACAATACCGCTTAATTCGGTGGCTGTTCATTGCACCGGCAAAGCGGGCAGCCCTTCTCCAAAGCTCTGGGTCGGAGGGGTCCTGATCCAGAGCAGTCATCCAACTGTCCAAAACTTTGCGTCCTTGTTCGTCATGGTAACTGAGTCGGGTCTTTTCCTTCCATGCTGGATCCGAATTCGACTCGTCCTTATACTTATCAACAAAGAGCTGTCCGTAATTTTTGTAAGATAAGTAAAGTGCCAGTGCCAGGCTTGCTGCAACACCATCTGCTCCTCCAGCATCTACGTCTAACCCCCCATCTGTAAGAGAAGGGTCCAAGTCGGAAGCCTCTGGTTGGCCATCTGCATGTCGCTCTGCCCGTTCGTATTCGGTTTTTGCTTCTCGGTATTTGAAGATTTCGGATTCGAAAAGCTCTTTGTATGAAGCTTCTGCAGCTTCGCGCGATCGAGGGCCTTGCGCATGGAGTTTTAGTGCAGTTTGAAATCGCTTCAAAGCTTCATCAACCTAGGAGACGTTAAAACTCCACTCTGGTCGTTATCCTGGCTGCCAAGCTCACATGAATTTCTTTGGTCGTATCGATTTGCTCGTCAATGTTGTCTTCGGGTTCGAGATTAATCGCTTGAAATGCCGGCTATCAAACCAGTCAGCACGATATCTCTTCTAAAATTCAATAGCTTACCATGTTTGCGGTCGCGATGCTTTTGAAGCAAAGGCCGACATTCGTGAGAAATTATAACCTCTGCCTCGTTGGGTGATATGATGTTTAGTTCAGGAAACTCTCGAACCTTCCTAGCATCTGTTTAATTGACTAAAGCGCGTTCTTAGACGCGGATCATGCCAGCCTCATTGCGCCACACGTGAGTTGGGGGACCTTGACACGTGGATGTGGCAGTGCTCCTAGCTGCAAGCGCCCCAAATGGTCCCGTCGGGAAGAGAGGTGGCCCGCTCTAACCCAGTACGTAGCTCAGCTGTGAAGGAGCAAGGCCAGATCTTAGGGACCAAGCAACGGTTGGCTTCAGCATCCTACCCCAGCTCCGCAATTCTCGAACAAAGGCCCCTCTATCTACCTCCTGTTTCTCTCTTTATTGATCACAGGAGTCAATTTTAGCAACTCTTACTTAGATCCTATTCCTGATCCTCGTTAGTGATTACGAGGAGCTTGTCGCTATGGTCGCGCCAGCGGTTCCCGAGTGAGCGCAACCCTACCACGATGCCCAGCACCATGGCTAATTTCCAACCAGAATCACTGAGGAGATCCTCCACGAATCGATCGATGCCCGAACCGAATCTCTTGCAGGCCTTCGAGAGCTTGGCCCTCCCGATCTCGTACATCTCCTCAAGCACGCTGTTCGAAACCCAGCTAAACAGGTACGCTCGTTCGTTCGGCGCAAGGGAGACATGGAACTGATTTCTCAAGACTGGAGTGTACCACCATGTCAGCGGTGTCGATGCATCTTCTTCGGCAAGTCTAGCAGCATACATCAACACATTGACCTACAAGGAATCCGGACCCAATGCGACAAACAAAATTGTTGAAGGTGTCTACTGGTACGTCATGAACCATGTGCGCCTCGACGCATCCCTGATTGCTGGCTAACTCTCTACAGTTGCTACAATGCATTTTCACGACTCGACATGCGCGTGCACGTATCGATTCCTGGAACCGTAGAAAGCTACTGCGTCGACGAACGAGGCGAGAAGAGGAAGGCTTCGGAAGAGCTCTGGCTGGAGACTTACCTATGCAGTGTCCTTCGCGCCTACTCGTACGCCGACGATGGAAGTGGCGACACCATACGAAAGATCATGGGCGTCAGAAGATTCAACCCTGTTACAAACACAGAGACTGAACATCGTTTTCTTCATGCAGCAGAGCAGCTCTTCTTCAGAGGTAGGCTATTGCAACCACGGCCAATTCATCCAAACTAACTTTTTAGGATGGCAATTGGGCTCCGATTCTGTGGTCCAGGTACCTACTAATGTGTCCAATCACTTGACTACTGGACTTCTCAAATACCTCGAAACGACTGGCCGTTATGCTTCTGGGATCAACCTATTTGAAAAGCTCCGAACGCAAAGTGTCGAGGTTTCGTCTTTGTTGTCCAAGGTTATGTTCATGGGGCATGAGGAAGTTGCTGGTGTCAGAACTCTACATCAATCTCTGCAAGAAACGCCTATGGACTACGTCATGCTCGATACCCAGGCTGAATTCCTTTTGGCCAAGGCCAAAAGTGCATCTACTCCTGAGTTGAGGGACGAGAGACTGAAAATGTCACTTGGTTGTGCGGATCGAGCTACAGTTGCTGCCCCGACTGAGTTCAGCACATGGGCCAGATTGGCCCAAGTCTACGTCGCCATGGAGGATTGGGATAACGCACTCACCATCCTCAACTCATGCCCGATGTTCACTTACCAGGATAAGGACACCCCCTTGATGCCAGAACCGAAGGAGGTTCACCTACCGACACTTCCCGAAACTCGCCTTGATGAGATTGACAGCGAGCCCGAGTCTCGATACTCGGAACAGGTTGACCCCAGCTTGCTTAACCTGCGCGCTGCATCATACAGAGGCACCTTCAAGAAGGCTTACGATATTTTGACTGAGATGACTGCCAAGATTGGCTGGGATCAACTTCTGAAGATCCGCAGCAACGTGTTTGTGATGGAGGATGAGTACCGTACTGAGAAGCAAGAGGCTACTCAGCCACCTGCCTCGACAAAACGAACTCCCAGTACAGATGGTTTACGAGGTACACCCGAACAAACTGTCAACAATGACGACGAGGCACAGAGCGAGAACGCGGAGAAGCCTGCAGAAGCTTCTTCCGAAGCTGAGGCTGATGCTGACACCGATACTCCCATCACCAACGGCAACGGTGAACAGAACATTGAGAAGCCTTCAAACGTGATCGACCCAGGCGAGGCGAAGGCAGATAGCGAGGTAAGTTTGATTAGTCCATGCTCCAAGAGAAAATCTGACAGGCGACAGGCTACTAAGAATGATGAGCATCTGTCTAAACTTAACACCAAGCGTCTTTGTGAACGCTGGCTGGATAGTCTGTTTATGGTACTCTATGAAGACCTGCGTGTCTACACGATTTGGCGCACCCAGATGGCCCAGTACCGCGCCCAACAGATGCAGTACAAAAAGTCAGCAGAGGAGTGGGAGATCCTCGGTTCTCTCGCGGAGCGTCTTCAACACGTCGACGAGGCTGTCGAGGCCTACCGAGCATGCCTGTCAATCCGTTTCAGCCCCAAGGCTCTGGCTGGCATTCTACGTGTCTTTGAGAAGACAAAGAGCACAAGGGAGACAGTGGCATCTGTCATCCGACTAGTAACGTGGCAGTACCGGTGGTACAGCGAGTTTAGCCCCGAGCTGCTGCACACAATACGGACCCTGATTGAGGACGAGGGAGCAGTCAAGGTCCGGAGCATCATCCAGGCGACGAGCCTGCCCCAGAATGTCCTGGATCTGACACACCACTATGCTGCGCTATGCGCGACATTCAGGAGCAGCGGTACCGATGGTTAGGAGTGAGCGATATGATCTGTTTCAAAAGGATGTTTGTTGGGCAACGGTTAGATATACATGTAGCATGTATGGTGTAGAGGAGCAAACTAATTTACGATCAAAGTCCATTCTGGTAGGGTTAACACAATTCTTTTTCCAGTTGGTGTTCATAACCCGATATCCTGTGATCAGCAGGCAGATAGAGACTGTCACTATCCTAGTTTTACCTGGATTACCAGGATAGTCATCAGATCTTGTTGCTTATTTGATACTTTAGATAATATCTCCATTTGAGTTTGCCCTTTAGCCTTTCCAATCGACACTGCAAGAACTACGCAACTTTACTCATCATCTCCAAAGAAGACCTTCATCGGCAAAAAGCCATCGCTGACGACCTTGAACCGCTCTTGAATCCCATCCAGTGCCGTCATCTCATCGTCAGTCAATTCCCACTCGTCCAGATCCAAGTTAGACTCGATTCTCGAGGGCGTGACGCTCTTGGGAACTACGCTCCAACCTTTCTGTAAACCCCACTGCAGTAACACCTGTTGCGGTGTCTTTTCTTTTGCGTCAGCTATATCTAGTAGCGTCTCATTGCGATACAGAATCGATCCCGCTGACCCAAGGCATGAATAGCCTTCGGTGTGTATACCTTGGGAAGCGTTGTATGCCACGAGTTTGGGGGATGGGTTGCATGGATGTAACTCAATCTGATTGACTGCAGGTACGATCTTAAAAGTTAGCCAGTCAAACTTCTTTGGTGGTTCAGATACGCACATATGTGGAGGGACTGTTCAGTAGCCTTTCCAGATGCTGAATGCCAAAGTTGGAGACGCCAATGTTCCGAACCTTGTCTTCATCGACCAGCTTTTGCATCTCAGCCCAGGTATCAACAAAGTCCCAGTCCTTGTAGCAAGCTGCTGGGTTTTCTGCATCTCTTGAGCAGGGCCAATGGATCAAGTACATGTCAAAATAGTCCAACCCAAGATTGCGTAGACTCTTCTTCACGCATTGGCGGACGTGCTTGTGCCAGTTGTTTCGGAGTTTGCCTGACACCCATATCTCTTTACGTGGGACGGAAGAGGCGCGAATACCAGCTCCTACTTCACGTTCATTGCCGTATGCAAGAGCGGTGTCTATGTGGCGGTATCCCGCGCGGAGAGCTGTCTCGACGGCTTTCGAGACCCTGGAACGGTCGGAGCGCCATGTGCCTAGGCCGATGGCAGGCATCTCGTCACCTGTATTGAGGGTGAAGGTGTGACTGACTGGTGTTAGTGGATTATAGTGCGCTTGAAACAGATAGAATAGCTTACGATGATGGGGTCATGATCACCTGTGATATCCTCGTAGGTGTAGCTCAGTCAAAGGCAACACAGATCTATCGAGAAGAATAGAAGTAGACCTTCTTTAGAGTTTTGGGTTGATGTTGTGCTCAGACTCATAGCAATAAGTCTGGCCGACTTATTATAGTCAACATAACCCGAGCTTCATTCACTTCTTCATCTATTCGCTTGTATCTAGATAACTTTCCACTTATATGGCTGGTACAATGACTCCTGGTCCATACCTTTGTTCGGCAGACTGCCGATTTCGTCTCTCCAAAAAGAAGCAGAGACTTAACAAGGGAACTATGAAACA
Organism: Fusarium graminum; assembly: GCA_013266165.1. NCBI lineage: Eukaryota > Fungi > Ascomycota > Sordariomycetes > Hypocreales > Nectriaceae > Fusarium > Fusarium graminum. The sequence goes on from JAAGWP010000162.1 coordinate 54,885, forward strand.
GTTCTAATAGCTTCATAGTTCATGGTATCAAGCTTTGTTTCTCTTTGTTCGCTATCCATAACAGTTTTTCGTACTGCGTGGTTCGAGCGGCTGAGCTGACAGAAAGCCGCCTCAGTTCACTACCGATGAAACGCATAGACAGGTTCCTGTAGTTATTTAAGGCGACTGATAAGACTATTGTAGCTGTTCTTGCAGGAAAGGCTTGACCATGAAGTGACGTAGCCCAACATTTGGCTCAATATATTGTCCTATCTACGCGGTGGGTGCGGAACTTGGGATCATAGAACGAATGCGTCAATAAATTATAATCTCATCACATCAAGTACCCAATCATATGAGACTTGACCCTTCTCAAGATATCAAGAAACCAAAAGCATATCAACATAGGCATTCCCCATAAACCTTAGGTATTCTCTCGTACTCAACGGATGTCAAAGCAACTCCTTGAAAGCCCATTAACCGTAATCCGTAGCCTGAACCTCCTGTCTTACCAAACATAAACCTGTTTTTGTCTTTTCTTCTTTTCTTATATGTCTCGCCAGTTTTTTTGTCCTTATTCCGTGTTCGCCATCATATAGTTATAGCCTCCTATGCGCCCCGATCAATCACCCCTTTTTTGCCCATCCGTTACCTCACTCCCATACCTAAGAGAAACTCATAATCCTAAGCCAAGCATCTCCTTCCATCGGGAATAATTCTTGATCGGAGCTCTCGTCGCTCTCTATCTAATCTCGCAGTTTGCTTCTCCAGCGCACGAATTCTTTCGCGCGCCAGATCTAGCACCTCAGCTTTGCTCACACGGCGGTCATTTGCGATACCGCCTTCTGTGCCTGGGGCAGGAAGAACGGCAAGCAGACGCTCAAAGTGAGTGTTGAGGCGCTTGCGGTATTGCTGCTCTACCTGGTTGTGGGCAGCCCGCGCCTTGACCTCTTCGGTCGTCTCGCTGGGATGCCTCGGTTGAGCAGCTGCAGCTCCGCGCTTCTTTGGGGCTCGAGAAGCAGTGCGCAGCTGTGTGGGATTACGCTTATTTGCGTCTTTTTTTGCCCTCGTCTTGGCTGACGTAGAACGCTTGCGCTTCTTACTCGCAGGCTCCAAATCGTCATCGTAGTCATCGTCGTCCTGGTTATCTTCCTCGGGCTCAGACGAAGCAGGAGATAGCTCATCTGCCATGGGCGGTGTTGGTAGGAATGTCGCCGCTGGGGAGACGTGAGCGGGCCATACGGCGCCCAGGGAAGGGCTGGCGGAGGAGAGGTCGTAGCCTTCAGAGAAGGTAGATGAGGTACGATGAGGGGGGTGTGCGGGATACTGGCCCGGCGTCGTGGGATGGATAGCGTAGCCGTTGGAGGAGAAATCTCCATAGGCACGATCAAGGTAGGCAAGGTCTGTTAGGGGAGAAGGGAAGACGGTGTTGTCGAGACTGGGCGTCTCTGGAGACTGTAGAGGGTTCTGTTGCTGAGCTGGTTAGAAGTGTCTCTTGACTTGAGTGGTGAGCGGGAACTTACTGTAGAAGCCTCGTACGGAGCGTCCAGGCCAGAGAAGGGCATGGCGGCAGCGTCGATACTGTTCATCCAGTCATCGGGCATGTGCCCAAAGCGCGCCGCAGCGTCTCCGTCGCCGGTTGTCTCGAGGAATGTCGAGTTCATCATCATGGTGGGCTGAGATTTAACGCTTGTCTGCAAATACTAGAACTAGCACGAGGTTGTCCTTGAACCCCGTCATCACGGAAGGGACAGTGGCACAACGATCCCGAAGATGTTTTCGGTTTCTCTCTGCTGTTATTGCTGGGTATTCTTTGTTTAAGAGATGAGAAAGGGGGGTTCGTGTTATAGGCAGTTAAGAAGGCGGCAGACTCGTAGTCGCGAGGCTGGTCGGTTGTATTTTGCTGTCGACAAGCCGCAAGCCATAACGGAACTACTCTGGTTTCTTATTGTTTGTCTGCTGAGTGTGTTTCTCGTCTTTCCTAGCTGGTTCGAGGGGAGGACAGGGTAGACGGAAGATCCGGGGTTTACAGAGGAGGATAAAGCAAAGGCAGATTCACAACTACAATTCCGGGCTGAGCTGGTGCCCTTTTATACAGCGTCCAACTGGGTCCCGTCAGCGCCCAAGACCAAAACTCAGCAAAAATGCCAAGAGCCGAGTCGCTCGAAAAATACTACCGTGCATAGAGTCAAGTTGCAGAAAGATGGAGGGGGTGGTGCCAAAGTATGTCGTATGTGCAGTAAGAGAGCCAAGGGGGCCATTACGGCACCAAAGCTGGGCCTGACATGACAGACGGAACGAAGCCGTGACCGGAGAGGGAACGGGTGTGACCTATCTGATGCATCACAACTTGTCCACGAACGGACCTTCGCTTAATTGACGGGAGAGGAGAGGCGTGAAGCTTGGAAGGGGAAAGGCGATACGAGAGCACACGAGCCAATGTAAAGTCTGACAACTTACACGCCTGAGTCAAGTTGTGCGAGTAGGCCAATGGCCTCGGCGAAGCTGGTCTTGGCACCTGTCAAGGATGGGCATTCTGTTAGTAAATCCGGGCCCTTGGCCACGTAACAGGAACTGTCTGAGGTTTTGCCCAGCAGAAGTGTTTGTATTGTTGTGGTTATACACCGAACTCATAAATCGGGCATGCATTCGAGAGAGTCATTCGCGAGGAAGAGGAAGAGTATAATCAACCCTTGTGATGCAAAAATATGTCGTCTGCTTTAACGACAAATCGGGGGAAAATAAGGATTTAACTCGGTGTGACCTGAGTTTATCCCCGGAACTACAGTGGACCACGACCCCAGCACATCCTTGTAAGACGGGGAATCTTTGACTAACCTCAATCTCGTTTGCCTTGGAAGAGGCCGTGGGGATTAGGTCCGTTACGGCGATGCATGTTCAGTTTTACTTTTCGCCCTGTGGTTTTTTGAAGCGGGTGGTCACGAGGTCCAACAGGATTTCACAGCCCGTAGTCCATCCACGATGTTGTTAGTTCTTGGGTAATAGAGGGCAGAAGAGTGGGATAATGTGTCACGCAGTGGTATCCGTGGCATCATTGATATCTGTCTTAGTGAGCCTGTAAATCTTTCGCGAAAGATATTGAGGTTATGATTCCAACAAAGATCTTCGACCAGGTACAGAAAATCACATGTTGCCGTCAAGACTTAGCTTGGTGACCATCGCGGTTCCGGCCAGATGCCACATGGTACAGACGTTGGCGTGCATCGGATTACCCTGCAACGGCTACAGCAATGATCTTACCTTTTCTGCTTCTAGATGATACAACAATCCGGGGTAAAGGCGAGTGGTCACCCACGTCATCTTCTGTTCAACTTGAGAAGAGCAACGTCCAGACCACGAGTTCGTGTACAATAGACTCTATACCCACCGGACTGAAAGTTACAACCCCAGATTGTATGGCCTCTCACCCCGAGAAGCCATGATTGTTTTTGCCTCCTCCATCCTGGCGTGTGCTTGAGTCACTACGACATCTACAAACAGCCATTATGAAGCAAGCCCCGAGCAAATACGTATCTTACGACAACACCCCCCCTTCAACACCAAGAATAAACATCATGACATTCAGTCGAACCCTCAACCTTCCCTCAGCCCTACCCGCTGCGGAGTCCCCATGCCATCTAAACCAATAACGACACCATGGCAGGGGGCTTATGTTCTTTTTTCATGACATCTTCCACATGGAAAGGTGACGTCTCAATGTTTATTTTTAAATACGTTTAATCACATTCAACCGTGGCTTCGGGTGATCGCTAAGTGGACACTGCGTCTTTAGATCGAGATTGAGATCTCAGGATCTGTCTTGGCCGGATCTTCAGGCTTTGGTGATGTATAGTTTTGCATGATCATGAATTAACAGTACGGACTAACCCATGGAGAAGGGAACGCATAACGTCGGTGAGGTATGGAACACAAAAGCTAAGGGACAGCTCATGCTGTAAGAGCCTATCTGGCATCAACACAAACACGCAGCCCCTTCTATACTCAATGACCTGACAATGGGACGATAACGACACCTGCTTGATCACATTGCATTGTCAAGGAGACCTTTGGGAGGATTCAATAAAAACTGTGTAAAAGGAACGAATTGCTACACAATAAACGAGTCCCCTCAGGGTGAGCTCGAGCTCGAGCTCACTCATCACCACCGGCTGTGACTGCCTTAGGCTCTGGGGTGTCTGTAGCAGCAGACGCTGCAGCTGCCTTGACATCTTTTGCTGGTGCAGGGGCATCTGCAGCGTCTTCGTCACCCTCAGCATCCTCCTCGTCGACTTCAGCCTCAGCGTCTTCCTCATCTTCCTCCTCTTCCTCTTCGGCATCGCCATTGGTTTCTTCGACGTCGGCCTCAGCCGTCTTCCGCTTCTTTACAGGAGGCTCGACTAAAGTGATATAGTCAGTATTTGCTTCTGTATGTCATAGGTACTTTCTAAAGTGTTTCGACTGCTGGTAGACTGGGGCGGATGAGGTACGTAGGCGGAGGTGGGGCCACTTCAGTGTACATGATTATGAACTTACCCTTTGCATCAGCAGCTTCGTCTTCGTCGTCATCTTCTTCCTCCTCCTCGACATCTTCGTCTTCCTCGCTCTGTTCTTCTTCGTCTGCAGTTGAGACATACCTATCGCATATGGTCAGCCGAATGTCGTCAGAACGCAATCATAACCGAGAAAGAACGGTTCCAGAATCGCAAGAAGAGCAGCATGTAAATGGAAGAAGAAGCGCAACGCGATCAGAGAACCACACGAGCGGCGCGGGTGGATAACTTCAATCGCGTGGGAAGTCGTATCGCGTTGGGGCGCATGTCGTTATGTGGTATGCGACACCAGCTGCGCGCGCATGTTTGGTAGGCTGCGCAACAAATAGCACCGCACAACCAACGGACGTACGACTGGGCAACCAGTATACCGGAGAAACATCACAAAGGATAAGGTGCAAAGGAAAACGAATCAAACATACTCTTCCTCTTCCTCGCCGTCATCGTCTTCAGGGAGGGAGACAAGCTCCTCCTCGTCGTCTTGCTTTCTCTTGCGGGACATGGTAATGATTACTGTACTGGAGGTAATGGAGTTTGAAGAATGCGATTGGCAAGTTCAGCTGGGCGAGAAAGGTTTTTAAAGGTTGGACAAGGCACAGCACGAGATGGAGAAGCTGAACAAGGTCGGAACAGAATGGGAGAGAGAGAAAGAGAAGCAGGGGGAGTGGAAACAGCAGAGGGTGGGAGAGGCTGCGCGGACAATATGAGGAGTTGGAGGGCGACAATGACAGTAACAGCGACGGCGATGAGCAGGCCGGGAGCTCGTGTGAGAGCTTCCAAACCAGCCAATTGCAATTGGCAGTCATGCCATCACTGGATACACTCCATGGCAGTATGTGGGATATCACTAACAAAGCTCAAGTAGGTGTACATGGGAATGCAAGGGACACTGCGATAAATCTAGGTACCGTCCCACGAGCTTGTCGTCTGAGGACGGATTGGGTGGCCAGCTTTGGTGTGGACGAGCTCCGGGAGGTAAGCTGCAAGCTGCACTGCAAGGCATAGCAACGCATGGCAAGCTCTGTTTGCGAACCACCAGCCACCAACCTGCCAAAGCCAAATGCGCAACAAATCATATTGGCAAGTATCGAGTCAAAACAGAGCAAGGCATGGCTAAGAGCTACCTGTACCCAGCAAGCTTCGAAGCGGCCTCAGTACATCATAATGGCGAGGTCAAACTGGACGTATGGGAAACAAAACTGTGAAAGCCAGGGGGATTGCTCAGCGCGACAAGAGTGAGATTCTGGGGGATGCGGGCACTTGGCCTGGACTGCAAGTGGCTGAGCAAACAGCTGCTTGCTTCATATTTAATAAGGTGACGTAGGACTCTCACATTGTAGCCGGAGTTGGGGAACTGTCTCGGAGACTCGAATAACCGCAGGGAGCTGGGGGACCTTTTGTCTGCTGTTGTTGGGTATCATGCCTGTACTTTCTCATAAGGAACGACAGCAGTCGGCATAGTAAACGAAAGAATACCGAGCGAGTGTTAGATTAATCGTGATCACTCAGCATGTGCCTAAATACATTCCTAGTCGGCCTTCGATCATCTCACTTCTCCAACACCAAAAGCTTTGGGACCTTGGATTTCTTTCTGGGGACATGGCCGGGGCGGGTAACGGCACAAGTTTCTCCGGGGTTAGTGGGTATTACGAAGAGTGAGACGAAAGTTCCCCTGAGCCGAAGCCGGAGTTTCGTAAATCCTCCCAACACATTTCGAGGTTGGCGTCATTGATATGAAGTGATGTGATACTGAGGGAAAAGCCGAGGGTCCTGAGCAGGACTAAGTCTGTCACGTGTATCCGTATCAGCTTCTTGCGTGGCCAAGGTCTATGTTAGGTGTACCCTGACAGGTTTGTTGTGATAGGTCACATCAAGAAGCATCATCAAGTCGATGATAGCATTTTCACTTGCTATTGAATGCTGTGTTTTGTTGTGGATAAGATAACAATCGCGCGTTATGACGCGTATCGATAAACACCGCTCAACTGCACAGATGTTCGAGTCGCGATCTGGACGTTGAAGAAATGTGAATGATTCCACGCTCCTCGTTGGTAGGACGACGACACGCAACAATCCTGATATTAATGAAGTAAGAGTATTATGAGCGATGGATGCGAGTATCTGAGATCCGCGGCAATAAGTGAAAACGCTAGACAGAGACACGGGACGCTCATGTGCGGGCTCAAGCACTGTCTTATTCTCCCTGCTCTCTTCCCGTCTTCTTATCTACCTGTGGTTGGCACATTCCCGAGCTGCTGAAGGCAACTAGGTAGAGGTGACATGGCCATAGCGGCGCCGAGAGGGCAATAAGATGTTATAGCTCCGCTATATCACGAGATATGATATTCATGCAAAAGTAGAGTGCAGTGCAGGGTAATCTAGTGGCTTCATTATCGAACTACGTGCATGGAGAGATCAAAGTTGCACCGGAACTTACATCGGTGATAAAATACCAAGTCATGTTGGTGGAAGTGATTTGAGAGACTTCTCATCTATAATAGGTAATCCGTAATCTACCCGAGAGATTAATACAAATGATGAAACAGCCATACAAGTTGAATCATTTCGCATAGGAATGAACTTGCGAAGGCTCAGGACCCTGTCATCAGTCATGACCCTTCACATCCAACTTGAGTCTAGCCTTGCCAACGTGCTTACAACCATGACGAGCCAAGACAAAAAACCGTTTTGCTCTTGGCTAGATCTCTGGTAGACTTTTGCGTAGTAAGTCGGAGCGGCGAATGTGCCCTATGCCTCAGTTGATGTAAGTCAACGCATAGTGCAGTGTTTTGTTTGCGATTTTAATGTCCGTAAATAAGAGTGCGTTCGTTCCGGGGCGACGGGTATTAATGACGACTCGGCAAGCATCATGACCCGGCGGTTCGGGGTGACATGGCTAGTGACCGCGTACCGAGATGAGATCAGACAATAGATCTTTGGATCTCAGAAACATGCATTGATTTTGTGCTCAGTGGATGAACTTGTCTCATTTGCCATCAACACCACATGTCTTGATGACTGACATGTCTCTAGACTGGAATGTGAAAGCCTCTATGTTTGGTAGGTAATCAATTACAATTCGAAACCGATTACCTGTTGATACGCAATTCTGACGAGGTTTTGCTGGACTTGCGTAATCTCGAACATCCTGCAATTAACTGAGCTCAAATGGGCCGGCATTTCTCAGCATTCATCCTCGCATGTTGGTAAGCCTCGTTTCGCCTAACAAAGAATTCACTTTCAATGTCACTGGATGTCTCGTGGCTCGTGTCTGACAGTCTCCCAATGGATCCAGCGTTCATGGCAAGGTTTCCACTAAAAAGCGGGGAGCCTTTTAGCTGGATTCTTCAAAGTTTCCAGAAAAACACGCCGCGTATAGAAGGGAGACAGTCTTGTTGCCAATATTTCTATTTTGTGAGTGCTGGGTTCACCAGTCTACTTTTAGCCTTTATTCATTTATTTGTATTCTATTTGTAGGCGAGGAAATGAAACCAGACGTAGACTGCACAAGTGCTAGAGCAAAAATATGTGCTGTACATTTTGTCCAGTCATCCCTTTGCGTTGTTGTATGTCATTATGGATTGCATATGGCACTGAGGTCACTGTTACGCATAGAAGAAATGGTTCTATGGCGGGGAGGGCACAGAAACTCGCCGAGAAAGGCGGTGTTGACATTCTTCCGTTGACGAGATAACTACGGAGGCTCAGGGCATGGAGCGAGTCGAGTTGTCAGTTACATAATCCCTGCGTGTCATCTCGATTGTAGTTCGAAAACAACCAGAAGCTCACCGGAAAGCAAGGATATGAATCCTGCGCTGGATGATCTTCCTGGTCCTCCGCATAAACCGAATTCAATCGCCGGGACAATGACCATTGGAACAGTGCATCGCAAGTAAATCGAGATTTATAATTGCATATGCTTCCATGCGTCCACATTGCCGATACGTCACCAGCGCCATGCAACATAACACGGCCCCAGGGATATATCCGTAGACTCGGATCAATTAAGTTTGCTGGGGTCATAAACATGCTTGGTATAATTGCGTTTTAATGCTTTTCTGTGCCTTGGAAGTCGCGGGGCCCCTTGACGTAGTTTTGCTGATGAATAACACCGTGAATACGGTGAAATGTTTTCATTAATTTCCAGATGTTTGGCTTAGCTAACGCGCATGGGTGATAAAAACGAAGAGCCAGGGGTGCATTCTGTCCCTGCAGATATACAGTAAGCGGCCCATATTCTGGACGGAGTAAGATCCAGGAACCAAGCAAATCTAATTGGCCATCCTTCTCATCCTCATCCACCCTCCATCTGTCTTGACGCCATCAACTGGTCAACTTTCTCGTGCGGTCTCCAGGCCAGAATAAGCCTAACAGAACCTTTCGCACTAGCAAAAGGGATATGACTACCCGATGTGGGTAATCTGCTATTCGGGCCTGACGCTTGTGTTGTCTAGGGACGACGGAAAGAGACGTTAACGATGACGGGAGGAACCCGTCCAGACGGTGCAGCGCTTTTGGGTCGGCCCCTTTGCCGGATCAAGGGCTAACGACAACTGGAGTGACGGGGGTTTTGAACGGTGGTTTCTGAATCTCTCTACGCGAACGGTAGATGGAGATGATGTCCAGATCGCTTAATGGTTTTCCCCCCTTCTCGTGAAAGCCCCCTTTTGTCCAGCTCCAGCTTGCGAATTATTGAGGTGATGCTGTTATGACACACACGACACAGCTCATCCAAAACACATCATAAGTTGGGAACTATGACAAAGGTTGTTTTGGAGAGAGGGGCAGGTTTAATTTGCTTTCCATAGTTGGGAGGGGAAGGTCGGCTCAAACCCAATGAGGTTTGTCTGAGTGAGACGAACCAAAGGGATGGCGGGTATGTTGCATGCTACACGTACGAAGTAAGCGCGTCTAAGCTATAGTTGCCACAGTCCGACATCGTAGCGCATATCGTAGCTAGACTTATTGACTAAAGTTTGTGAGAAGTGATAGTCCTAAGTAGTAGGTAAGGTAGTTAGTTGCTGGGTTGCGGCGATCTCTGGATACTATGCTCTTTTTTGCTGACCCTATACCAATCCGTACGATTCATCAGATACTCAACAAAGTTATTTTACACTTTCCCAGTGTGGCTTTTGTACTGTTGGCTCAGACTGTTCCATTTGGAAACCCTATCCTCCTCCCTTCCTAAAAATCCTCGGAATCACGAGCGGCGTTGTTTTTGCATGTGGTATGCATGGCACAGTTAAATGTTCTCAGACGGTGTTAAATCCCTGTCATTCGCGAAATTGAACTCCCACTACCACTAAGCATAGTCTTATTCTGGGAGGGAGGCAACCTTTACCCTTCTTTGATCGCGCCATCCATCTAGAGTTATATCGTGTGTTCTGTTTCTCTGCTTTCCCACCAAAGTGCATGCCTGGTCCTGTAGACTACCCTGGCTATCATACCTGGGTAGGTTGTATCCCCGCCATCCAGACCTCCTTGTGTCAACTGACTCGATATTGACCCCCTCTCACCAACAATTTAGCGTCCTAAAAAGACCTTACCAGCTGAAAGGGACGAGATGCTGCTCTCCCCGAGGCCCGCCCAACCAATCGTAATGCTGCAACACATGTAATAGTTCTGCTTGGTGGCCTATGATCGGCTCATCTTCTTTTTGTCATCCAAAAAGGGCACACAAACAGCCACAACCAAACGAAAAAGGCGCCGCTTGGACAACGAAAGCCACGAGGCATACCACCCACCATCATCCATAGCCTATTAGTAACAGTCGCGCATGTTGGCAGGCCTCGTTCGCTGTATGTCTTTTTTTGTCTAGTCATCCTTCCCCCTTGAATGGCGGGAAATACATCATTTAGCCTTCTTTTTGACGTGCTTCTTGGAGGTTTTGAGACTTGGGTCTCGGTCGGGTCTCGTCTCGTTTCTTTTTTCCCCAGCGCCACCTGCTACAGCAGTTGTCACTTTGAGTCGCTCTCCCTTGTCTCATTTCAGTCCCTGAATCCCTCCCATCACCAAACCAAACCTAAATCCGTCCGAGCTGTCAACTGCGGCCAAGACTTTTTTTCCTCCTCTCTGCTCTCGCATCAAACTCACACGACCGAGCTTCTATATTAACCATTTTGCTTCTTGACTGCCAAGTTTGTTAATCGACTGCAATTCCGATTTTCGGGTCAATCACTTGTTCGGGTGCATCTTGTGTCCCTCTAGACCAGAAATTCTTATTACAGCAGTGCCCGAGCTTCCCCTAGTAGCGACGGTACCCCGGTAATTCTTTGACCTGGGGCTGCACAACACCCTGGTAGCCTGGCTGTTGAAATTCAACTACCCGCCCTGCCTAGGTGCCTGCCAATCCGGCTTCCCCGTCCCTGTAGACGCTCTATTCAACGCAGGGTGCCTTCTTGTGTATGTGCGAGTTTTTCGCTCTGACTTTCAAGCACAGGCTGAAGCCGTTGGTCCATTCATTCTTCCATCACCTTCAACACGGCGCCGGCTGGGTTGTTTTGTCTGTTCTGGGCAAGACTCGGCGTCTCTTCTTTGACCGTGGGGTCCCGATTGTGCTCGATCCATTTTCCACTCGAACTAAAGTTATACCTTTAACCAAACCCAACCCACCGCACACTGAACTGCATTTCTCGAGACTGATCGCTCTTGCATTCTTTCTCCAACCGATCGACTTTTTGGTTAGATAGCTGTGCTTGTGGCTGAGCCTATTCCTGTCCTTTGTGCAGCTGGTTTTCGAAGCGGAACGATATTCGACCCATATTCATTGACCCGCCGAACCTGCAACAAACATTACTTTTCCTTCTGGCCCCGACTTTTGCCAAATTCCAAATGCAGACCCAGTACAACACTTTACTTCAAACTCGACAGTAATGGCCGAGAGCCTTTGCTTCTTTTTCTCACATCAAACGACTTCATTTCCATACGCTTTCGCTGTTACGATTGGCGCACCTTGCAGTAGGTTGCACCAAAGTAATTAATCAGACGTCACCATCTTGACCACCGACGAAACATCGACGACGATAACGACCTTGATACCCTCGAATACGAAACAATACCGTTTTGCGAGCTCCGCTTCAACTGCCCGCTGGGCGACCACTGTTTTTTTTGCCAGCCTCTGGCGCCCAGCAGCAGCATCTTGATCCTCCGACCGCCAAGTGCATCACACCATGGCACCCCTCGCCATCTCCGTACCCGACGCACCGGGCTCACCAAATGCAACCCGAGCAAAGTTTGCCTTTTACAGTAATCGTCAACGAGACAGCGAAAACAGCCTCATGCCGGGTGCTTCGACAAGTGATGCTTCACCTTTTGCCTCACCGATGACTTCACCCAGGATGTCTCCGTTGACATCGTCTCGCATTCAGATTAAGCCATTTGGTGCTGCTTACCGCCATACTCGGCAACCCTCTGATGAGTCGCTTTCACATCTGCCTCCGCTGCCTATGTCACCAAGATGGGATTCATTATCTAATCCTTCAAAACTCATGCTCGGGCAATCAATATCGCAGCGTGCAGGATCCCCATTCGATTCTCCCCACTCACCTTCGCCACTAAGTTACGATACTGCAGCAAGCACTCCTGTCGAATCCCGAAACACTTCTCCGACATTTCTCACATCCAAGTCGTCACTGGCTGACCTTCGCGCCTACGACAGCCTTCCACCCACCGTGGAGAACTTCTCGCGGCCGCGGAAGCAAAGTATCCGCCAGCCAATCGCTGATGCGACTAAGCCACGACCCGCTATAAACCCAGCTACCGCTACCGCTTCTCACCCCCCAAACCTCAGTGCTCCCGACCAGTACTTGGAGCTTGTTGGACCCTCACAACATCCTTTATGGCCTGCTCCTCCACGTCCTCGCGGTCCTTCAGTTTCGTCTTGCCAGTCTTCCTCTACATATCAATCCGTGCTCTCCCCACCTTCCAACGACTTTTATGACCCGCGAGCACCCCGTGTTCGGACCGCTAATGGTGTAACATCTCCCGCCGCACGGCCTCCTTTAAGCTTTTCTGGCACAGGTTCGGCCTCACCAAGCCCTGTCGTCGCCCCGTGGATGAATGGTGAAGAGTTTCGCTCAAGTTTCCGCTCTCAATTTACAGAATCAACTGCTCCAGGCACAGCTGCTACTGAACGAAGCAGTGTCCTCACAAAAGACAGCTCTGTCGCATCTCTATATCATAGCCCAGAAGTTGACGAAGAGCCGCAAACCACAACCGACACCAACAACGAGATTGACCCAAACCACGACGAGCCGAGTCTTGAGGATGTTATGGGCATGTACGAGCAAGGCTTCGATGACGACGAAGACGAGGTGAATTACTCGGATAATTTCAGAAAATCACGACTTGTGAGATCAGCATCAGACATGGGCCAGCGCCATAGTGTTGTGGATGAGATTGACGACGAAGATTTTCCTTCGCGTCAGGTCCCAGATTCCACCTCGACACTCGACATGGAAATACGCATGTCCAAGATGATCTTTTCGCATCCAGCATTCACATCATCCGTACCTCATATTGCGGAAAACTATGGTCGCAGCGTGACCGAAAAACGAGATTCGGCCAAATCTTTGGATTCAGAGCCATCTGTCAGCTCACAACAACCTCCATCCGGTGTTGAACCTAGTCCCACACACTCACCTTCTCTTGCCGCCCCTCTCTCCCCTGTACCCCAAGCTACCGAGCGATCCGAATCTCCCGAATCTATGTTGGACCCCGGTCACGCAGCAGAGCCTGCACCCGAACCAAAACCTTCACCTATCCCTGACTCCAAGCTTGTGCCTGAGCCAGTTTCCCAACCTCCACCACCCGTCGCCGCACCTGAAGTTGTCGAACCCGAGGATCCCAGTTCTCGCGATCGATACGGCTTCAAGAAGGAGAACCAATATGTAACGCGAAAGCAATACGATACTTGGAATGACGGATACACCGAGTACCTGGCACGCCGACGGAAGAAGTGGAACGCCTACCTAAAGGACAATGCTCTGATGACCGATCATCCAAACCGGTTTCCCGCTCCCAATGCGAAGACGAAACGATTCGTCCGTAAGGGCATCCCCCCAGATTGGCGCGGCGCGGCTTGGTTCTACTACGCAGGCGGGCCTGCCATTCTGGCCAAGCACTCGGGTCTCTACGATAAGCTAACCACCAAGCGAGCTAAGGACGTCGATTCTGAAGCTATCGAACGAGACTTGCATCGTACTTTCCCAGACAACATCAAGTTCAAGCCTCCTGGCGGCGGCATGGAGACGGCATCGAGCAGCACCAGAGGAAGCCAATCGACAATGAATGATTCCACTCGTAGCTCTAGCCCACTGCCAAACGTTGAGGGAGAGACACCTATCATCGCATCTCTTCGCCGTGTACTTCACGCATTTGCTGTGTACAACCCCCGTATTGGATATTGCCAGAGCTTGAACTTCCTGGCTGGTCTTCTATTGCTCTTTGTTGAAACAGAAGAGCAATGCTTTTGGCTTCTCAACGTTATCACACGCATTTATCTTCCTGGGACACACGAGATGAGCCTTGAGGGCTCCAAGATTGATTTGGGAGTACTCATGACGGAAATGCGCACTTCAATGCCTGCCGTGTGGGACAAGGTCGGTGGAGAGCTGGAGGCTGAACCCAACTCACGGCCATCAACAAGCAAATCAATCCGCCTCACTCGGTCTCGTCGTAAGGAACTCGCCCGCATGTCAACACCTACAGACCGACTTCCACCAATTACTCTTTGTATGACAGCGTGGTTCATGAGCTGCTTCATCGGAACACTCCCAATCGAGACTACTCTTAGAGTATGGGATGTGTTTTTCTACGAGGGCTCCAAGACTCTCTTCCGCATTGCATTGGCTATTTTCAAGATCGGCGAGAACGAGATTCGATCTGTTGCCGACCCCATGGAAATGTTTGGTGTTGTGCAATCGATGCCTCGCCGGCTGATCGATGCCAACGGTCTTATGGAGGCATGTTTCAAGCGGCGGAATGGCTTCGGACATCTCAGTCAGGTCCAGATTGACGAGAAGCGCCAGCAACGTCGAGCCAAGGCACAGCTTGACCGAGTCCGTCAAGGCAAGACATGGAACGTGGGTTAATCGGACAGGGCGAAGCGCCACTAGCCTCGCTTTAACACCACATCCAAAATGATTAGTCGTCCAACATTCCTCGTCTCACTTTTATCAGACTTACAAGCTTATACACACACGTACATACACACACACACTCCTTCCACATCTATTTACTTCCCATCTTCTCTCAATTCGACACACTGGCTCCCACCAAAACGGTTATGAAAGCTACTGAATTTAATCATGGAACGGCGTTTCAAATGGAAGGCATGGTCTACTTATCGATTTAGCCCGCATTGTCTCTGCATTTTTCTCTTTTCTTTTCTTCCTACTTCCCTTTTACTTTCATTTTCTTTTCTGTCAACTACCCCTAACGTCGGGGAATTCGTTTACTATGTCAAAGGCAGCGGGGAGCGATCAGCTTTAAGGCGGCTGGAATGCACATAGGACGGAATGGTACCAAAAAAGGAACATTGTTTTATACTGAATGACGATGGTTTACGGCTGCATTGCGACAAGACAAAAAAGCACCACCGTCCCCAAACCACTCTTGCCGGAAAGAAGGGCTCCCTATAATAGGGACATAGCAAGAGTGTAAGGACTGGCAAAGCTCAAGGGGTGTCTGGGTTTCATATAGATGGGGGACATCACGTACGAACTGGTTAAAACCGTATTGTTGAGGAGTAGATTTGGGGAATACTTTTCTTGATACCCTAATGGAATGAAAGATAATTACATGACGATTATTTGCCGATGCGTGTCCTATTACTATGTTGCAGTGTTATTTATTCTCTTTAAAATGCACCGGCCATGCCTGAGACAGGTGGCCAGGCATCCTGCATGTGATCTTAAATGGAAGTCGTTAACGTACTGGACGTGATGTTGGGTCATATCACTGGCCAGGAGGATTGACCACTCTTCTAAATCATATCAAAGTCCTTGCATATCCTCAGTGTCTGTGCATGCATCCGTCAATGCTCCTATTACCGTGGCCCTCTGCCTTTATTTTACACAGGAGGGAACTTGGGCTGCTCCATGGCGTACTTTTCCACTTCTTGCTTAGCCGCCTGGTTAAACGCGGGGCGGTCACTCTGATACTGCTGCGCAATGCGTTCCTCGAGAGGACTGTCAAGCTGCGGCTCTTCGAGGAGGTTACGGAGGGCCTCAAGGACGGAGTGGAGCTTCGTGCTGGGTTTCCAGGCGTCTGGCTTCAGGAGACCAAGGCAGATGTTGCCAAGGTTATCGTTTGTGATGTTGGGGTGGTAAATACGAGTGGCGAACTTGACGACGGGAGGCTTGAAGGGGTAGTCGGTTGGGAGGTTGATAACGATGCCGAACTTGCCTGGGTAGTAGGGCGTCGACTCGGGTGCCGTGAGGGTTACGTTCCAGTTATGAATGGAGCTTTCATTGGCAAGGGCGACTTCAAAGCCCTCGGGGGGACTTTGAGAGATTTCGGCAAATTCCTGAGGGTTAATGTGTATTAGTTGATGGTCTCAGGGCTTCCAAGGGGGGATGGAAATACGTGCCTTTGCGATACGCTTGCTAGACATTTTGATGGTGTTGCTGTTAAGCTTAGGTATAAGATGCGGTGATAGTTGAGCGGAATCCTTTCCTCCTCTCTTGGTAGTACGGTCTTGGTTTTTGCGAGTGATTTAGTGTATCACGATGGCAGTTTTGGTTGGTGGAGGTACGGGACTGAAGTGCTTATGTTTATGGTGCAGGTTCCAAGCTGAAGCTGGAGTTGGAGAAGTGTGAGGAGAGGAAAGAAAGAAAGTCAAGGGGGTATGACGATGGTGGGGTAGTAGAAAGCAGGAGGCAGCAGCTGTGACTTCTGCTGTGACACGCTGTAAATGTCGGTAGCACAGCAGCTTCTGTGGGGCAGGAAGTGGTCAAACAGCTGTTCAATTATGGACATGGGGTAATTGATTAACTGCTGATCTGAGAATGTTTTTTGTGTCGCACAATGAGGTCGCATGTTCGACTCTCAAAGACATAGTGAGCTTCAATATCTAACCGTCAGATGCGAAAAGCTGTACCCTTGCACCTCAAATATCTGAATCGCGTGGTGGACGCTACTAGAGAGGGTCGTTGGAGTTGTTTCGGATTCATAGAACGAATGCAACAAAGATAGAATACTGTATAAGCCACCGGTCCATCCAAGTCAAGAGCCAGCAACTATGCAGACACGACTAGCTCACTGAGATGTCTGTAAACAGATTTGTCTATCATGCAAGGTCCACAGCAAGTCTGTCGGAAAGCTGATATTATGTCACATAACAAAGTACTAATGCTTGCGACCGCATGGGCGTTGAACAGCTAGCAGCGAGGCTTCCGACAATATGGGTCTGGACAGAAAGAGATAACCGGCGAAGCACATGCAATAGATATCCTTGGACGTGTTCGAAAGCAAGAGAGTAATCAAGGAGCGATTCATCTTGGCTCGGTTCAATAATAGCAGGTTTCTACGTCAACGATTTGCCGCACGGTAGGCTCAAAAGTGAAGCAGAAGAAGACGGTTGAGCGACATTTTCTTTGTTGTCGGATAATAAACACAATTTTGTTATTGGTATTGAGTGATTACATTCTCGCGGTTATTAATTATTTATATGATCCCATAGCGACAGTAATTCACTTGATAGAAGAGAGTTCTTTGTCTTCATTCTTGGATGATAAGTAAGAATGTATAAAGAGGATGACAACGGAAAGACTTACATAAAGGGTATAGAAATGTGATGCATGTGCAGGATTCGGCAACCAAGCCTCAACCAGCAGACCCATGTCCAATGAGGTAACAAGATGCAGATCGGCAATTCAGCTCTTACAGTTTGGCCTTGTTCTCTATTTGACTCTCTTCCTCCTCTTCTGCCTTCATTACAGCAGCAACACTCTGCCTCAGCTGTTCGGCCAATACGACCGCCTCATCATCATCCAGCTCTTCTCTCTTCCCTCTCCCAAACATGGTGAAGCTTTCACTGTATCTCCCACTTGCTCTGATTTCAGGCCGAGGGATGATGTGAAAATGCATGTGCGGCACGACCTGCGCGGCAGCAGCTCCATTGTTCTGCACCACGTTCCAATCTTCGATCCCGGTCGCATGCGCCATAGCCTTCGAGAGCACACGCAGATAGCGACCAAGATGCGCAGATTCAGAGGCCGTCACGTCGCTAAGTTTGGGGCGATGAGGTCGTGTGCAGAGAAGAATGTGGCCGCGGCTCAAGGGCAAGATGTCGAGAAAGGCGACGAGGACTGGCGTTGAGAGAACTACGAAAGACGCAGGGGATACGAGCTCTGGGTTGATGAGTGAGGATGTTGATGGTGGAGGGTTTAGGGGGTCAAAGGGCTCAAAGACTGAGGATATTGTGCAGAAGGGACATGATGATGTTGGAGGAGCCGAAGGGTCAAACATGGCTGGTTATAACTTTGAGGTGTAGATTGCAAGTTGATATGAGCAGAGACGGAGTCAAAATGAGTGATCGGAGGCTGAGAGTGAGTAAAGTCAAGATAAGTGACGGCGATGTCGAAGTCTGTGTTCCAAGCTCAGACGAATTAAGAAAAGATTCAATGGATGGAACCGAGGTTGAGATGAGATTGAGATTGAGATGAGATGGGTGTGAATCGTGATGGACCGGGGCCGTCCAGGGAACTAGGGATCGGGGACTGGGGTTCCATTGCATTAATTTAGTGCATTTAGTGGAGGTTGTCACTGTGGGGTGCTAACTGCCCGCTACCGTACGAAGTAAGGTAGTCTGTAGCTGAGTCTTGTTTCTTTCACTGATAACGATAGTGGTGATGCTTCTCGAGACTGACAGAAGATTGTATTAGATCTGGTATTGATATATGGCTTGTGGGAAACTGGTCTTAATAGAGCATACATGTGTATAGCTTTCTAAGGCCAGGAGAGTGTTCAATGCCCCAGATGCTTCTCACAGATCTAACATCCAGTTGATAACATGTTAGCAGGTCAACTTAAACACTGACTCATCTGAATAACAAAACCGCCATCTGGTCGAGACATATACTTCTTCATCATGAGCATGTTGGTCAAGTTGATTCAGTCTTCCTCAACTCTGACTTAGAGCTGCGGTGACAGAGCATTCATAACATAAATTTGTATTCCTCTCTATGCAGCATACTAGTAAATAGGTATAGGAGCATCTTATATATCGCCTGAATATCAACATCATATCAACGTATAATTGAACCTACCGATTCCGACCCATCCTTGTACAAGAAACGACGTGGTACGTACCTCATTGAACCACCCCCACTCACCGCCAAATTTTGCCGTCCAAACTTTCATGACCGCCTTCATGACCAAGCACCTCCAATCTTTTCTTGCACCACCAAAAACACCCCCATCACCACCTATCTCCAGATCACCACCAACAACCACAACGTCAAAATGCCCCGCGAAGAGTACCAAATCCCTACCGCCTCCGCCGGCCAGCGCGGCGCCACCCGTGAGGCCCACGAGATCCGCCATGTTATGTCCTATATCTGCGGCGACTGCGGCGGCAGCGTCACCCTCGGCAAGGACGCGCTCGTCGCGTGCCCTCACTGCGCTGGTCGTATTCTCTACAAGGAGCGCACCAAGCGGTAAGTTACATTTCAGCGCTTATTTTGCGCTCTGTTACTAACAGCGATTGTAGAATGGTTCAGTTCGAGGCCCGATAGAAAAGCACTAGCGATATAAGCATTACCAAGCGAAGAAAAACTTGCAAGAGAACAAAGGACGAAGATGTTGTGGCAATCTGGTATTTCAAGATGGGAGTTTGGGGTCTGGGAATTACGTTGAACGAAGAATAGACAATGCGCCACGATTTGCGCATAATAAAGCATGGTCTGCAAGATACTTCTTTGTTTCCTACAAAGCTGCCCTGTGATATCTAACCTGCAAAAACTATACCGGACAAATCCTTATGAATCCCTAAAACGCCACTATATGCTGCCTTTTCTTCTTCTTCCGTTATTGGTTCTGAGTGTGCAGGTACTTGGCGAAACTCGCGTCTGCCATGACAGAGTCCTCGTTGTCGCCCATGGCTGCCTGGTATCGCTCCTGAAGACCCTGCTTTTGAGTTTCTTCGTCAGAATCAGTATCGTCGTCGTCGCTGGCAACATCTGCATCGTCCTCTTCCTTTGCTACCGGCAGACCACCAACCGACATGCCCTGCATCATCTTATCCAGCTCCTTCTCTCGGGTGGCCTTCTTTTGCTCCTCGCGCTCTGCCCTCTTCCTCTCGAGCTCTGGGAGGTAGTCGCTCAAAAACTCTTTCCTCTTCTCCTCGACAGCCTCAAAGAACTCGTCCACGCCGGTACCCAATCGCGAACTGACGCCGACGACGCTGAGATGCGCATAAAACTCCTCCAGCATCAGACTCATTGAGTTGAGCAGGCTACCCATATATCCGCTTCCACCATGTCCACCACCTTCCGCCCCGCCCAGCTCATCCGACTCTTCATCCTTTCGTAGTGCCTCCTGGAAAGCCTCAAAGTCGGTCATCCACTCCTTTGCAAACTCGGCGTCCTTGACATCTGTCTTGTTGAAGACCAAGATCATAGGGAGCTTGGTCTTGTAGAGGATAGAGCAGGCGTAGAGCATGTTAGACATGAATGTCGAAGTTGAGGCGGTTCGTGGTGTATCGATAACGTAGGCGATGACTGTAGGGAAAGAGGACGCAAGCGACTCGAGAAGGATAGTTCCAGAAGCGGACCAGACAAAGACTTCGATTTGACCGGGTGTGTCGACCAAAATTCTATCAATAGGCTTGCGATCGGGCTTTTCGGGATCCGGCTGGGCGCGCTTCTCAAGCAGGTTAACGACCTGATCGACCTTTGTGGCGAAGAGGTTGAGCGATGTCAAGATTCCACCGTTGGGGCCGAGGTTGTACTGCTTCATAACTTCCTCATAATTGACCGAGTCGCGAATATCGATGTTGGACTCGAAGGGTACAGACAGCACAGCAGGATCGAGGTTGATAACATATGGAGGAGTGTCGTTCTGATGAAGATGAGCATTGATGCGTCGCATAAAGGTAGTCTTTCCAGATCCTGGTAGACGGTTAGATATAATAATGTGCGACGATCAAGATTGTAGCTTGCCTGCCATGCCGACGCAGACAATAGCGACGGGGGGTGAGGTCGCAGCAGGAGCCGCTTCGCCTGCAGCGGCGTTCTCGCCTGTGGAGGAGGATGCCATAACTAAAGTTTTTGCCGGGATCGCTGACGATCAAGTGAATCAAAATCAGCACCTGGGCGTGTATTAAAGATTGAGGTTGGTGTTTTGCAGGAAATGTAAGGAATGAAAAGTGACGAAATGGAGACCTCAAAAATTTGGGCGCGGTCAACGTTGATGTGGATGCCCCGCGCGGGGTCATTCGCTGGAAGGTAGTGGTCGGTGTAAAGTACAGCTGAATAAGCCTGAAAAGTGTTCATTAATGAGTTCGAGTTTTCACTGACAAACGATAGATACATTTGTATTAGGGGCGGGATTTGCAAGATAATAATGCCATTGTATACCCCGAGAAAAACTAGAACTGGATGAAACTTGAAGCGTAAAGAATACTGCCAACTGGACCAGCAATAGCAATACTCGCAAAAAGGCAAGGGTGGTCGGAATATGCTCCAAAACTTCAAAACGTCAGATTACAGGCAAAAGCTATACTACGTTGTATGCTCGCTGTTACTCTCAGAGTGAAATGTAGGGAAGGAATGGCAATTTACTGCTGCTATAACCTCTATTTAACTGAAGTTTGAGAATTAGACAAATTGCAGAAGTGCATCACAAACTTGCGAAACACCAAGAAAGAATTGATAGTGTTTAGAAGTTTGATATGAACTCATAGATTCCAAACAGTTAACATAATAAATTGGAGTCGAGATCTTTATGTAGACTTCATAACTTTTACACGGGACGCAAGATCCAAAAGGAACCGGCCCCACTCCTCGGTGAGGCCCCCACTCAGATCCGGCATCCCACCTCTGACCTTGAAAAAAAGTTGTCCAGCATGGGGATCTTTTATGTCTTCAACACCAACCAAGCTATCACCAGCGTCTCTGTATTCAACACCCCAACCCAATCTACCAACACAACTCTGATCGCCATATAATATACAAATAAGAGCCATCGTCGCTCTAACTTTTCATAATGGCTGAACATGAAACCCAAATGCCGTTCATTCGCAACCTCGCCTCAAGCGGTCCGTCTGCCATACTCTTGTCTTCGTATTGTCAAATCTTGCTAACTCATGCATAGACCGCAAACTCCGAACTTCTTCTCTAGAATCACTCTCATCATTCCTCTCCTCGCGCTCATCCATCTCCGAACTCGACGCCCAGAAGCTCTGGAAGGGCCTGTTCTACGCGCTCTGGATGACCGACCGTCCTCTGCCCCAGCAGCGTCTTGCGACCGACCTTGCCAACCTCCTCTTCACCCTGAAACCCGTCTGCGCTATTCCCTGGCTGCGAGGATTCTGGGCTGTTGTCGGCGCCCAGTGGACAGGCATTGACGTCTACCGTCTTGAAAAGTTCCTTCTTCTCGTCCGTCGTGTTTTCGCTTCACATATTCGCCTTGCTCGGGAGCGTGGCTGGAAGGACGGTGATGTCGAGGCCATTGTCGCTGTCTTGGCTGAGTACCCTTTCGACAAGGAGGGTGATATGCGCAAGGTTCCTGTGGGCATCCGACTGCATGCGATGGATATCTGGGTCGACGAGTTGGAGCGTGAAGAGGCGCTCAAGGACCCCGAGGCTGAGACCTTTATTAAGAGCTTGGGAGAAGTGGTTCTTGCGCTGAAGACATGCCCCGTCAAGCCTGTGAGGGCACGCGCTGTCGAGTGTTACGAGGATGAGAGGTTGCCATGGGTTCAGGCTACCAGTGGTGATGAACAGGAGGATGATGATGAGTGGGGCGGTATTGAGGATTAAAAGGCCGATCTTTGCAGGCGCATGGAGTTAGGATTCGGGAAAATGCACTGCGGGTTACAGCCGCTTTATTTATATGGGCTAGAGGTTGATACCATCTGAGAATATCACCACCATCTATTATCATTACTACTAAAAGAGTTCGAGAATGCCACTTCAAACGCCCGCTTCCGGGATATCTATGCCACAAAGCAATGTGAACTGCCCCTTTAGGTGCATACTGGACCATCACTCTCATCATTATAGACAGGAAGGCATATTACCAAACCCTCTGATCTCCTCCAATAGTCTCATCATCGTCGCCGCTGATATCGTAGCCCATCTCCCTGGCCTCTTGTTGCCGCTCTTGCTCCTGTCGGGTACTTCGCCATGCATCCCACTTAGCCCGCTGTTCTGGGGTCTCCACGCGAGGCTTGACAAGACCCTTCTTGCGGAGTCGTCGACGATGTTGACGTTTTTGCTCGAATGAGAGTCCATGCACGTCGATATCAGTGATCTTACGATCGTAGTACAAGTCCTTGACATCAGCGAACCAGTCTGATACCTCCTCCTTGGCCTGGTCAGCCAAGATGCGTCCACGACCGGCTGTAGTCCATTGATCAAGTTTCACAGGGATTGCGTTGCCAAAGGTTGGGTCATCAACAGACCAAACACAGGGAGCGCTGCCACAACGTGTTGGGCGACAGAATTTGGCGCACATGGCTGACTCAAGAGCATACCAGAGCGCAAAGAGAAAAAGAACAAGACCGAGAAGGGTAAATCGGAAGTATGGTTTGCGGTGGTAGAGTTGTGGTAAAGGAAGACTGACGTAGGACACGGTTTTGGGATCGGGATGCGTGATATAGGTAGTGTCTGCGCCGTGAATGTCTTTAAAGAGAGACATCTTTTCGGGTAACGGCTCAGGCTTGATCATGTCAAGAAGGTTCTTCTCAGACGGCTCTTCCCTGGGTATATTCAATTTGGTAATCTTCTCTTCGGCTGTTTTCTTTCCGGTTGCTTTCTCTCCAGCAGCCTGATTCTCAGCAGCTTTGTTTTTTATGTTGACCTGATCGGAAAGACGTTCGATACCTCTTGCGGCAGTATGAATTCCGTAAAGGCTACTCTTAAGAGTGTTGTTCATGCGGGTCATTCGGTCCAGATCAGAGTTGTCGTTGGTTTGGGGGTCGATCTGATTTGTTCGGGTGTTGAGTTTGGTATCGAGCTCCAAGTCGAAGTCGAAATCGTCGTCAAGTGAAGTGTTTTGTGGTAACTGATCAAGCAGGGCTTCAACTTGTTGAGATGGGGCTTTGCGGCCTAGGATGACCTCTTCAAGATCATCCAATGTTGAATCCTCAATGTGATGTGTGCGTTGAAGCTCTTTGAGGTCGTCTTTGACTGACGGAAGTCTTGCGGAGTTTTTAAGTGTTCCGCGGCGCCGAGAAAGAGAACGAGTGCGCCGTCTTCTCGCCCCGCTCGACGAGGTCCTGGTGGTAGGCTTGTCGTCCGTTCCGGGATCCGATGCTGTGTCTCTGTCGCTGCTACTCATCCCATGATCCGTCTTCTTATCACGGAATGATGCAGATCTTTGTCGCAACGGTCTTTCTTCTCTCTTTGGCCTTTCTTGTTTGTCCTTTATTTCGATTTTTTCCACCTTGATAGTTGCAGGTGTTTCCACGTACGCGCCCGTAATCTTTGGCGTGGGCATGGTTAGGGGATCTGGCCTAGGTGGCCGCGGTGTCGCTTCGATGTCCCTCTCATCGTCAGAATCTGGCTCCGGTGATGACGCCTTCGCAGAGCCCTTCTCGGACTGATTATCGCCGGGCGCAAAGAGATTGGCTTCCGCCTCGATGCGGTCCGTGGGATCTGCCTCCATGGATTTCTTGCTCTTAATAGATTCCGTGGAACGACTGCGCGATAAGCCGGAGAATCCTACACTAGGCTTTAAATCAGAATCTCGGTTCAAGCGATGTTGACGGTTGCGCAAGCCATTGCTAGCAGCAGGTAAAGGAACCGCAGACGCAGCGTCAGGCTTGGGGTCTGAAGGTAGAGAAACAGGGTTGTCACTGTCGGCCACCTGTCGCGGCTTATTCTCCGGCGCGGGACTGGAACTGGTAGCCCTAGCCAGGCGTTGTAACAATTCTCGAGAGTCAGTACGTCTGTGTGACAAGTCAGGTCGCGCACGATCCCCATCATCCCTGGAGTCATTGTCCTCTTTGTGGCGCGACTCCATGCTCGGTCGTTGCGACTTGTATATGGTCACAGGCGTGTCGGGTATTCTCTCCCCGGCCACCTCAAAAACAGATTTTGATCGAGATGGCTCTTGGGTCTCGACTTCACTGGAAGACTTTGTCTCTAGGACCACCCCTCGGCTAGTCTGAGGTCGATTTTCTTCTGGAGAACGCGAGCGACTCATTGCATTTTGCTCGCGAATCTCGCCCAATCTGATCGACGCCATCGACCTCCTGGGAATTCCCTTAACCTCCCTCTGTCGAATCTCGTCTAACTTGGTATTTCTTGGTCTTGGCGCATTTCTATCAGGTATAGGTATCTGGTGCTCGACCTTCTCCTCACGATCCCGTATCTCGTCAATTTTCGTGTTATGAGGTCGCGATGGCTCAAGGGGAATATCACTCCCCGTCTTGACCTCCCGCGACCGAATCTCGTCGAGTTTGGTGTTGCGCGCTCCAGGCGGTGCGACCCTTGTTCGCGAGTTAATGTCAATCTCACTGCCTTCGTCGAAATGAATCCGGTTTGCAAACGGGCGCGCGCCCATGCGAATCCTAGGGCTATCTGAGATCTGTAAATCTCCAGCCGTGAAGTCCTCATCTACCTGCCATGCAAAGCTCTTCTCGGGGGATGCTTGTCCATTAGGCAGTGAATGGGCCGCTCCGTTACGGTCTTCAGGACTTTCGATCGAAGGCAGAAGATCATCTATACCAGGAACTAGTGCTGGAATTCGTCCTTGGTTTGTCAAGTCATCTTTCGAGGGCATGTGCCGCAATGAATTCGAACCCTGTGGTCTACCAGTCGCACTTTCCGGCCGGGTCTCTGCGTCTTCGTTGGCAGGTACATTGTTCTCTTTCGCAGCCTCCTTGGGCCCGAAAGAAAGTCCTGCCCGCGACTTTCCATAAAAGCTGCGTTGTCGTGGCGATGCGATCTGGGATGGCGAGTTCTTCACTCCGGGTATTCTAGAACCTGCGAGCGAGCCTCGCGAAAAGGGTCGTGCCTTTGTATCAAGATGATCGTGATTCAACGCCTGTCGCATCTGGTTCCCTTCTCCATCGTGCCGTTCACGCCAAACTCGTGGGGCCGGGCTAGGCGACGCATCAACAGCTTGACTTGCTTCGCTTTCGTTGTCGCTCTCGACTTCCCTGGTGGCAAGTCGGAACGCATCGGACATGGATAGTCGTTTTCGGGCGGACGAGAATCCTGGAGTAGGTAATTTGCTCTCACGAGAACCAAGACTGCCGGCGCTCCCCCTCCTTTCGTTGTCTGACGTTATTGATCGCGCAAATCCATTGCTCTGTGTACTAGAGCGAAGCTTCGAATCGTTTTGTTGTGATCGATCGTTTTCTTTGTTCCTGTCGATCCCCCGCGGGATGTTGCTTGCGAAAAGAGGTTTCCTCCCAGACTGCTTCACAACGAGGCTAGGCCGCTCGATGAACGAGCTCTTGTCGCGATCCATTGGAGAGACGGCTTATGCGATTAGGCGTAGGTGTGGTGTAGTCGATAGCACATTATTCGTTGCGGGACAGCGCATTCATTGCATCGCGACGGCGATGACGAGCAAACAGTTTGGCAGACAAGGAGCTGATAGTTGAAAGAAATGTTCGTACAGGAATGTCAGGGTATCTAAGTTGAATGCTTGGTGGTTGTATTCTGTACAGTAGCAAATAAAAACATTAGCTACGCGCAAAAGTTGATTGATTAAATGTTTTTGTCGGCACTTGGTTTAACGCGTTGCTGGTTCGCGAAGTGGCCACACATGGGGGGCCTGTCTTAGCTTCCCGTCAATGACGGTGGAGTCTCGCTGTTACCGTCACCGTTACCGTCAACCGCTACCAACAGAGGCTTTTGGTGAAACAGCTGCACTGTAATTCATCGGATGGAATCAGGGACACTTGGCGCTCAATCAACTCGATCTCTACTACAGAATATCCAACCTTGCTACTTGGGTCACCTCGTATAAAGGCTCATTGGTCGACATATGTATCATTTATTGTTTGGGAAAAGCCCCCCAATTCCCATGTTGTGATATCGATTGCGTGGCGTACCTTAATTACGCTGCTCTACTCGCACTACCTATCGAATCTTAGCCCAGCGATTAATTCCCCCGAATGATGATTTAATCGGTAATGAGACGTAAGTTGACTTCTTATACCTCGACATTGCCAGCTATCTACGGATACCGGCAGTGCAATATCAAGCCGGAATTCAGGGTCCAATGCCGTTAGCCGCCTAAATCCCGTATCGGATCCCAGGCTCTTGCGCCCTACTGATCGGACTATTAATTAATGATGCTATCCACAAAAGCTGTAAGCCCTCAGGGCTCTGTCAGCTGGATTCTTAACTCATGGCATAATCTTGAAGAGATCAATTGGATACGCTAACTTACGACAAATCGCGCCTTCGGATCTGTCTTTATGTTCTTCAGCTGCCTATATATATCGGGCAGAGATTCTATTGTGAACTTGCGCATACGTGACCTCAAGTCAGTCTCAACCGGATGTTCTGGGAACCAGGCCAAATATCTAGGTGTCAGACACTCCTTTGATATCTTTAGTGCTCTCTCAACTGTCCCACTACTGGTCTTTGCTCCTCTACTCATCATCAAGCGCATGCACCTTGTTACGTTCCCTCGTTCCTCGTGATTGGGGTTCATCTCGACATGAGAAATGGCATTCGCTAGCACTTCCTCCCAGGCGGTGACTTTTATGTATTCGGTTTGCAAAGTAGTCTCATTGGGCTTTGCACCTCTATCCAGTAGGAGTTTGATGATATCTGGGCCTCTGGGATCTGTCAGGCGTACGAGTGAGAGGAGAGAGGTTTTGATCAACTCCGGGCTTCTGTCTTGTCTCCAAAGTCTCCATGGTAGGTCAGACAGCTGCGCAATCTCCTTTCGCATTGTCTTCTTCGCGGTTACCACCAGAGCTTGAGGGTTTGCTCTTGCATGGATATACTCTTTAACGCCCATCAAGGTAGCTAGACACAGAAACTCTTGGTCAGGGCCAGGACGGTAGTTGGACATCTCAATCTTAGCTAGAGATGCCTGCCATGGGCCCTTTTTGTCCCTGAATCTGTTTTCTCTATGCTCAAATTTGAAGCTCTTGGCGCATTCATCTCGGACATGATCCAGGAGTTGCACGGTCTCATCCCTAGACTCTTCTGCTGTAGTAGCCGCATAACTCAGACATGTGACAGCATGTGTCTGGAAGTACTCAATTCCTGTCATCTGGATTGCATCTACCCTCAACCATAGCTTGGCTAAGATCGCATAAGCCGCAGACATCCTTAAGTTTGCATCGTAGTGCTTCGTCATATATCCATCAAGCTTTTTCTGGATATTAGAATTACCAAGGAACTCAGAAAGTGTTCTGTGTAGATACACAACTTTACCCCCCGTTAATTCTGTAGCTTTGTTGCTTCTGATCGGTCCGCTGGCCGGGCAGAATAACTCTGGGGGAGTACTTGCATGGACCTCAAGCAGGCCTCGACACCGACTCACAAGACGCCGGCGCATATCTTCGACTCGACCCCCCATTTCTTCAGCCGTGATGGTATCGGGGTTCTCGCTGACTGCTCGTTCTATAAACTTGACTTCATCCGCGTACCACAAAACCTGCAGCGAGGGAGGCTCTGCGCACACTGACACTAACTTGAAGAGTTGGGCAGCATGTTCGCGATAAATAGGATCAATGGTGTTGAGGATTCTCTCGTATAGGTCCTGAATCTGCGATGGAAGAAGATCAAGTCGATTCTTCAAATCTTCGGGACGATCACCTGCCGTTATCCCCGCTAATAGCGAGGAAACTACAATAGTAACCCATAAGAACACCCCACTGGCTTTCTCAGCGATGGAGTGGCTGATGGTATTCGCGATTTGAGGTTGTCTTTCTTGGAATTTCTTGAACTCGGAATTTGCTTCGAACTTGGAGATGACATACTTGGTAATATCGTCGTAGGTCAGATCCTCCATTCTAAGCCGTGGGTAGTCGCTAAAAGCACTCTCAAACTCGGTCCATGGGCGGCTCGATACGCAGACTTTGATTGGTGATAATATACACTCCTCTAGCAGACACACAAGAGTGTTGCAATCGCCATCGAACTCGTCCAAGCCATCAATAAACAGAACAAGCTTGGTCTGGGTGCTAATATACGCAATCGCACGGCGAAACATGTCGCCAAGCTCGTTCTGAGTCAAGCGTCGGGGGTCTTGGTTAAAGAGGGACAGAGCTTCCCAACGCAGAGGAGCAACTACTGGAATAGCCTCTGGGAAGGTGCTGAAAAGTTGAGAGAGCAAAGTGCGAAACAGGCCCTCTTTGGTCTTTTGCATCGCCGATCCAATCGCCCAGAAATGAAAGGAGACGATCGTGAGGCTTTGCCCGTCACCTGCCCATCGTTGCAAATATTCTTCGCATCTGCTTTGCTTCGAATTTGTATCGATCCGCTGAAGAAGATACCTCATTAACGTGGATTTTCCAGACCCTGGCTTTCCGGTGATCCAGTACACTCTCCCGTCGGATGTAAGCCAGTCTTGGAAGCCAGTTTGGTCACTGTTATCGAAGATCCAGCGAAAGGTACCCTCATAGGCGTCTTTAATGGTCAGTTCTCTTTCTTTTATTGTTTCATATTGAATTTTTGAGATGAAGATCTTCTCCAACCGCTGTCTTCTCTGATCGCGCAGCTGGATGGGTGTTGAGTCTGGCTGGTCGCCGGGGGTTTCTAAGTTTTGAAGAGCGGCGATCAAAGCACCTTTAAATTCGGACCTTATCTCTTGTTTTTGGTAGAGGTTAGCGGTAAGATGATCAATCACCATAGGGCCAAGTCCTATTTGCGAATCGCTGAGACCGCAAACTCTCAGCTGCTGAATGTCAGCTCTCATTGCGCGCATCTCAAGCAGCGTGTGTTCCTGTGTTTGCAGCGTAGCTCTTATAAGATTCCTGACCACTGAGTGTAAGCTTTTGCTGTTATTGTGGATTTGTATCCTTACCGCAAGCTTATGGATAGATAAAATATCAGATCCGTCTTTGCCTCATTTAACCTCCTCTCTAGGTCCTTCAGCTTATCCTCTTCCCAGAGGATCAGCCACGCTTTTCTCAAACCATCGCGCTTTCTACCCTGTCCAGAGACATTGATTTGTTCCAAAGAATTGAGTATTTCTTTCGAAATGATTTCGCTTTTCCGGGCTATTGAGCGTATAGACGTATCTCCGGCACCCGGGTGAGCCGATATGCGCTGAAGCTCGTGCTGGACATCTTGAAGTTTGACGGAGGACTCCTCGAGATTCTCCAGACTTGCAAGAAATTCCTCCAGCCTTCGACCAGGCTTTTGGTGGGCTTTGTCGGATCGACTGATCTGCCATGCGGCAGTAATAAAGCGCGTGCCAAAGTCGATGACTTGAAGCACACTTGCTGCCACGCCAAGACCAGCGAGTTCAGCCATCAAAGAAAAATTCGTGACAGAAAGATCGGGATAGATTTGCGATTATCAAAAGAGGCGGTAGGGCAATTGTCATGTACATAAGGTAGTACTTCAGCTGGGCTCTGCAATCAGGCTGTGCAGACAACAGCACCAGATGATTCGTCAAGCATAGAGTGACTTGCATACCGTAATTTCCTAACCAACTGAATGCTGGCAACCAACAGCGAGGATTGCGCCTAGTTGGAAAGGCAGAGTGGCTGTTGAAGCCATAGTTCGCATCATGGTGTTCTGGTGATACTGTTACTAGAGACCAAACGGCGGGGCTCAAATACATTGCAATTGCGAGTTTGAGAGGAGAATAGTTGAGCAAATCGTCGCATCGCATCCCATCCTTATATACGCGCGGTATCATTCGGATATGAAGATGCCGTATCTTTGTGATGCCGAGAAGCTATTTTGTTTACCTTTCATGACGTTTTGGAGTGATGTCAACATGTTTTCAATGGAGTGGCAGGGGACCCAGGTGTGCGTTAAAGTGAAGGATTGTTGTGGTCTGCCTTTTGGTAATTGACCGAGAAGTGCAGTGGTCTGAGAATCTGTGGCAATGCTCCAAGATACTGGGTGGAATAGATCCCATTGAGTATTAACGCAAGCGTGCAAGGGTATGTCGCAAGCTTTGACTATCAGATCAGCTAAGGTAGTCGATATTGTCGCACATGGGATTCTCTCTGCTTCCACCATTTGCTAGCTTATATCTCATATCATGAACGTGCTGCGTATGATGGCCGCCTGGGCTTCCATGTCCGGTTGCAGCTCCTACTCATTACATACAATCTTCACCTTGCCCAGCCAACAAGGTACGTAAAAAGAAGAACGACGTGGTTCTCGGCGGCGCAGCCCGGTCCGTGTCTCTCCGGACATCTGCATCCTTGTCGCCAGAAGCCGGGAGGATCCCCGTAACACGGCTACGTCTAGAAATATCAGAATGACGGTAGAGAAATGTCGTTTGAGGCTGCTAGAGCCCGTGCTTTTGAGGTTGAGTGATTTGCGACAAAACAGGTGGGATGTGGATTTTGCAGGGTCTGTAGACGGACTAGACCGAGACGACACCGATCATGTCATGACAGATACAATTGATAATGCCTCGTAAACCACCGATAACAAGACAACTCACGCCAGTTTCATGGCTAAAATGCTTTGTCGAGGGGCTTTTAAGGGACTCATCATCCCACCGTCTACGAGTGCAGCCGCGAAAGCCCCGCCAACGCCAGCGTCATCGCGTTGAAATTGACCCCCACCTTCCCAGCGTCTCTGTTACTATTTACTACCTGACATTCCCCTCCATAAACTTTGCTTCCCTCTTCTCATCTCCTGCAATCTCACATCCTCATCTCTTCCACTCAAAACAAATCGCAATCATGTCGCTGTCCAACAAGCTCTCCATCACTGACGTCGACGTCAAGGACAAGAAGGTCCTCATCCGAGTAAGTAGAGATTGCTGCCCCGCCATTATGTTGAGCTTGCTTTTGAGCTCCCCGCATGTCTATCATCAGATGTTACGGACAAGCAATTGCTATCGCTCTATGAAGTAGACATGCATTACTCTACCTTGTCTTTAATTCAGCTTCGATTGCCAAACTCAATTGCTCTACCCGCTGCTGCCATCTGTTGAAGCCTTAACATTCATACCCCGCCATCCTCAACCATAGCTAACAAACCCCTCCTCAGGTCGACTTCAACGTCCCCCTCGACGGCGATAAGATCACCAACAACCAGCGAATTGTCGGTGCTCTCCCCACCATCAAGTACGCCCTCGAGAATGGCGCCAAGTCCGTTATCCTCATGTCTCACCTCGGCCGTCCTAACGGCTCTCCCAACTCCAAGTACTCCCTCAAGCCCGTTGTCGCCGAGCTTGAGAAGCTCCTGAGCAAGAAGGTCACCTTCGCCCCTGACTGTGTCGGTCCTGAGGTCGAGGAGATCGTCAATAAGGCTGAGAATGGTTCTATCATCCTCCTTGAGAACCTCCGATTCCACATCGAGGAGGAGGGCTCTTCCAAGGACAAGGAGGGCAACAAGACCAAGGCCGACAAGGCTCAGGTTGAGGCCTTCCGCAAGGGCTTGACCGCTCTTGGTGATGTTTACATCAGTGAGTAGCCCAACCTAATATTTGGTTTGTACAACACTAACAAGAACAGACGACGCTTTCGGCACTGCTCACCGTGCTCACTCCTCCATGGTCGGTGTCGACCTCCCCCAGAAGGCTTCCGGTTTCCTCGTCAAGAAGGAGCTTGAGTACTTCGCCAAGGCCCTCGAGGAGCCTCAGCGCCCCTTCCTTGCCATCCTCGGTGGTGCCAAGGTCTCCGACAAGATTCAGCTCATCGACAACCTCCTTGACAAGGTCAACACCCTCATCGTCTGTGGTGGCATGGCTTTCACCTTCAAGAAGACCCTCGAGAACGTCTCCATCGGTAACTCACTCTTCGACGAGGCTGGCTCCAAGACTGTCGGCAACCTCGTCGAGAAGGCCAAGGCCAAGGGTGTCAAGCTTGTCCTCCCTGTCGACTACATCACTGCCGACAAGTTCGACAAGGACGCCAACACTGGCTACGCTACCGACAAGGATGGTATCCCCGACGGCTGGCAGGGACTTGACTGTGGTGAGGAGTCCATCAAGCTCTACAAGGAGGCTATCGCCGATGCCAAGACCATCCTCTGGAACGGTCCCGCTGGTGTCTTCGAGTTCGAGAAGTTCGCGAACGGTACCAAGGCCACTCTCGACGCTGTTGTCGACGCTGTCCAGAAGGACGGCAAGATTGTCATCATCGGCGGTGGTGACACCGCTACCGTCGCCAAGAAGTACGGTGTTGAGGACAAGCTCAGCCACGTCTCCACTGGTGGTGGTGCCAGCTTGGAGCTCCTCGAGGGCAAGGAGCTGCCCGGTGTTACCGCTCTGTCGAGTAAGTAAATAATATCCACTGCTTGTTGGAATACGACGTATATGAACCTGTTGATGACGGGCTATGAAAATGGAAAAGGCCGGGCGGGAAAGGCAAGTCTGTAGTGAAGCAGAACAAATAATCAAATACCAAATACCAATAGAGGCGTAAACACGCCATTAAAACATTATCTAAGTTCCAAAGGTCCGCTCAGTTTGTGAGTTCGTTAAAATGTTTACCCGAGTATTTCTCCTCATCTTTGCTGTATCATGGTGCTCCGACCTTGCAATAGTTACATGCCTAGCGTCGTTCGTCCGTTCCATGCTCTGTGTCCCCCAGGCTCCGTCACTTTCTAATTCTCGGGGACTCTTATCGTAATCACTCAAGTATGAATGTAGGTCTTGCCTCGGCTACCGGCGCTGTACATCTCCATTATGATCACAGTCGTGTCTGAATCTTCAGCAATGTCCTCGACCAACACATACTGGGTAGGCAGCCCAGACTACACCAAATGAGCAAGCTCAAATAGGGACATCCGCACAGCCATTCGCAGAAGCAAGGATACGTAAGACAACGAGAGCAGTGGCAGATACAGCAATTCTTGAATGACGAAACCTGGAAATTTGTCGCACCTCGTTGGGATCCGGATGTAAATCGTCACGGCTAGTTTTCGACCTCATGTCTATCTGGTACCAAAGATGAAGATGCTCTTCACTCTTTCAATGGTTGATGAGGCTCAGGTCGTTCCGGGCTTTCTTACGGGTTGTTTCCTTCAAGTCCTTCAGTAAATTGGTCACTGTCATTGCCATAGCTTGATTCGCCTCATAATGTCTAAAAGTTTCTTATTTTCATGTCTTCAACATGTTCGTTGTGTTCCTCGCTCGACTCGCTCTATTCCTTCCGGTAGCGCGTTGATGTCCTTGCTTTCCTATGGATCAATTCGTTCCACGCTTGCTATAGATCCTTTGTGTTTCGGTAATTGAAGGTTATAAGGAGGTCTCCTAGCTTTATCAGGCAGTCGGCGCATCCCGTATTCGGATGTAGCTGGATCGTTAAACGACGTAGGGTATTTCGTTCTATCGACGTTTGGCCGCATCGACCTTCTTGAGTTCTTCCCTGCAATACGATTAGCATTCGTCTAAAGTATGAGGTCGAAAGGGTATTTACCTGAGTTGTTGCGAGAAGTCGTCGCTCGTATCGTCGTCATCCCAGCTCTCTTCCCAAAGGTGCTTGGTCTCGCCGCTACCCTTGGCAGCTTCTGTCTGGTCCTCTGGCCAGTCTGACACGTTGTTAGTTACTGGGACATAGTGATTAGGTGGCTGCGGGCGTACCATCAACTGGAAAGTCCTCGAACTCGTCGTCCTCACCGAGAGCGGCGGGCTTCTGCTCTGGCTTCTGCTCGACAGGCTTGTCGTCTGTTGTCTTGGGATCCGTAGACGCCATGATGATGTGTGTGTGATTTTATTGATTGGGTTAGAGGAAAACTAGGTATGATCGATCGAGTGAATGGTTTGGTTGTGTTGTGTACCTATCACTAGAAGGCTGTAGATAGCTTAGTTACCTGTGATGATGCGGTAGCTGGAGCCTTGCCACTTGCAAGCTAGACGGGAAGGTGGGGCACCGGGTGAAAGATTGACCGCCTTCTTGGAAGTGTAGGGTAAGAATACTTGCTTTGGCTGAGACTTCATGATGAGAGAAGTGAAAGACTCTGTGATTCTGTCCCGATGGATTTGTCAGAGTTGAGCATCTTAATTCCAAGCTTTTGGCAAGCTGTTGCCCTGTGCCCTAGGTCAAGAAGAGGCTGACGAGAATGTCAACTTGATTGAAGGTCAGATGATTAAATGAAAGATGGCGAAAGTTGAAGCACAATCGTTATGTCGCATAGACTTTCTGAACTTATGAGCTGTCACATAGGTAATATTATTCCAAACAACTGGAAGGTTGGATCTCAGTATATGATGTACACAATTGATGTATTGTGATGGTCAAAAAAGTGGCTGGAACAAAAGAATGCGACCGAGGGGAATCGAACCCCTCTCTAACGCTTGGAAGGCGTTAATGCTAACCACTACACCACGGTCGCTGGTGAATTGTTGAAGATTGTGTTTCCATCGGTATCTATATTCTCTTATTCATTCAATCGTTTATTCGTGTCTTGTTACTCGAATAGGTTGTCTCATTCACATGTTCCAAGATGATATCCATCCCGCGTCTCAAGGTGGCGCCATGACCAGCCACTTTCCATCAAGATCCTTAAACACTTCCTCAATAAGCTTAGATGTTTCTCCCCACGGCACTCGAAACAGTCCGGAATTGAACATGGGCGAGTACATGATCGTTGGCTTCCACGGCGTTTCTTCCCTTTCTGCCTCCAGCTGTACCCGCATCTCCCCTAGAGCTAGCCGAGTCTGCGCAAGAATCTTTCTCTTGTTGTCCTTTCCCGGCTTTCCTGACCGCGCGTTCGGTTTTCCATATCCGTAGCTGGTGAAAAGGCAGACGATGTGAACATTCGGGGCTCCAGCAGCGATGTCTGAAGCCTGTGGTGGAATGATGTAGCTTCGGCCAACCCGATTTGGCGGCGGCCATCGCGAAGACACGTCGGTTTTGGCTGAGGTACAGAACGTCTTGTACTCTGCGCACGCTGCCGGGAATATAGTCGCGAGTTCAGCTGCGATGCCTGCGCCCCATTCGGCGATGCAATTCGTCGCGTGGACGAGGTAGATGTTAGGAGGAAGGGATCGAATGGCGTTGAGAGACGTTGTCTCTAGTGTAAATATTGGTGCTGTCATTTTGTGGTATTGAGTGAGCTGGTCAAAATGGAAAATGAGATGATGTTGAGTGTAAGATCCAATATCATTTTGTCTGATCGGCACGAGAAGCTGTAGCAAGAACTTCACTTGAGGTAGGCGTGACTCATCTATCAAAGAGCTATCTCCTACCTCTATTGCACAATAACCATAACTATAATCTCAACAATGAATGAAACAAAGGCAACGTAACTCGCATTTTACTTTATTAAGGCGGGTTTGCACACTCATTGTTGAGAAATACCTTTCGTCGACCCCATTCATATCTGCTACACCGGCAAAGCACGGCCGTGATACAACAGAAGACGCAAATCAATTCACCTAAATCCTACTGGAAGGCCGGGGATGAGAGGCCTTGGTATTCGAGAAATCTTTATGTGCTTGTAGCGAGCAACGCACCTCCAGCAAACTCGGATATGCTACACCACGTGCGCTTTCCCGACAAGATCTTCCGACTCATTACCATCTCAAATGAGAGACAGAAGCTCCTATAAGATGTGAGTAGACTAAAAGCAAGTGTTTGCGATAGTAACAACTGACCTGCAGTCTCCCGAGATTCTCATTCGCTTGCCCATTGTCGTGGGGTGAGAGTAAAAGACCAGCCAGATATCGCTTGGACTCTTGCACCTTGATAACTTGCTACCCAGCATCAGTAACTTTAAGAATATCCAAGTTCTATGAAAGAAACATACCTGCTCGAATGAGTCACGGACAAAAAACCGTACGGTGGCCACCTCCTGCGATTGTCCAATACGGTGAATGCGCGCGAGTGCCTGCTCCTCAACAGTCGGGTTCCTGCGTCATTAGTCACTTCGCCTGCAGATCCGTGTGAAACCTTACCAATGAGGTTCCATAAGATAAGCTCTTGTTGCCACTGTTAATGTGAGACTGCAGAAGATTAGCCGCCTGGTAATCCCTACGAAACATAGCGGTTATAACAAGTCACCTACCCAGCTGCACCACAAGATAGTGTTAAAAGCATGACGCGGATTGAACAATCGTGTCTAAATCGATCTACGATATTCTGGCGATCCTTTTGAGGTACTTTGCCGTCGAACCGAACGCTTGAAATGCCCGACTGGTTCAGGCCAGCTTCCACAACATCGAGTGTCAGCCTCCAGGTCGAGAACACAATACTGCATCAGGTTAGCGACCGCGATATACGGGGGCATACAAGAGAGTGACTGCGTACCACTTTTCATTTGGCGGAAGAGCTTTAATATCGGCGATCAGAGCCTCCACTTTGGACGGTAGCCGTTTGTTACTCGGTGACTGGACGCCTGGCAAACTCGCCTCGAGCGCCTGGCCACCAGTTGAGACATGGGCTTTAGCACAAGAGGGATTGTGACCACATCCAAAAACTTTCTTGGATCGTTGTATGCAGTCAGTGCATATGTAACCGAGGCAACTAAAGAAGAGGGGATTCTGATCTGCGGCTTGTAGTTCGTCGAAAAACGTCTCGGTGATGTCCAGTGTCGATGGACATTGAAGGCAAATGATAGGCTCCATCTCTCTCCGCAAGTTGAAAGCGTCCTGCGCAAGTTTCGACCAACCATCAGCCTGCATTGATAATGCTTTGGCATGTCTCGATTTGTAGTGCAGTCCCAAGTTACAGACGAGTCGTAATGACTCGATCTGCTGCAGAACATTGACATAGGCCCCAGATGTAGATGAGCCTGAATCATTCTTCAAGACCTCGTCTATACTGCTGATTGCTTGTTCGCGCAATCTGTTGTAGTAAGCTCGTTCCTCAGGGTCAAAGTCGACAGGGCATTGTAGATCCTGGCGCGGAGGAAGACTGACCGTTCCCTTGTCTCGCCTGAGTAGAAGGCACTTAGACAGACGCTTGAGTCGTTTGATGGCTTCCTGGTATTCTCCAGCTTTCCAAAGACGAGAGATATCAGTATCGAAGTACCTCCTATCGGTGTATGGATGCGCCCTGATGAACTTAAAGAGAGTTGCAAGGTCGCCAAGGCGGTTCTGAATCGGTGTACCAGTGACAGCCCATCGTGACCTGGATTCAAGGGCGCAAATTGCATGCGACATTTTTGAGTTACCATTACGGATAAGGTGAGCTTGCTAAGTTAGCTTTATAACGATACTCGATGTTGATCTATGTTTACCTTCATCAAGAATGATCCTTCTCCAGCGTACAGAGTAAAGGATTGAACTCTTTGCTTTACCTGACGGGCTCCATTCAGCAGAGACGGTATGGTATGTTGTCAACACGATTTTGGATGTTTCGAGCTCCTTGCTAGATGTTGAACGGCCCTCCCGGTGATACCGACGGCAAGTCAAGCTACCCATGACCACACGATTATTCACCAATTAGCGCTATTGATTGCATAATGTTGAATTGCACTAACTTGGAGAGTTGTTCTTCCCAAGTTCCAATTACTGCCGAGAGTTAGATCAGGTACTTGTGGATTGGAAGAATAGGGCTACCAACGAGGAGGAGGAACAATAATGAGAGTGGTGGGAACATCTAGATAATCGTGTTCTTCTGTACTCGTCTGAGTGTCACTTTCTTCCAAGTCTGTGGCTACCAGGGCTATCATTGCCAAAGTCTTGCCGAGTCCCATAGGATCTGCGACAATGCCCCCATAGCACTGTGGCGGTTCCTCTGGTTGCGAAGCATTGGAAAACCGGTTCAAGAAACTGGACAGGTAGTTTAGCACTATCTCCTGAGCGACTAGAAAGGCCGACAATGACATACAATCGTCCTCGAACTTCATCTACAACCTCCCAAACATCTGGCTCTGAGTCGAAAAAGGCCCATCCACGCTCACGACGCAGCATGAATGTGAGGGCCTGTTTCTGATGTCTTATAAAATGTCAGTCACACCATGGGAGAAGTAAATATGTAGGTGCTTGCCTTCTGAGCTCCTGCTTGATAGCCGAAGGTTGTGGAGCCTCCTCCAAGTCCTCATAACTACTTAGCTCGTCCAATAAGTCAGGCCGTTGAGCAATAGTTTCTAGGCTGAGAGAGGCTGAGCTCTGGGATACAGTCTCCGAAAGCCAAGGGCAAGATACTATATCGTCTGAAGACAAGCGGTGAGGGTTGCAGTATCTCACATCGAGATGGCATTGTCTGGGATCCTGGAGAAACACTTGATAGTCCTCAAACCAAGTGCCGATCTCGTCGAAAAGCTCCAAAGGACCATAGACGGTGAGTTTTAAAGTACAGGAGACTGGAGATAGACTGACTGCCTTCCCTCGAGTCTCGGTAGTCTGCTTATCTTCGGTTACGCAACAGGCAAAGAGCTTGAGAGACGATTCGTCAAGAAGCCCTTATATCATTTGTCCATGCTCCGATAACACTTGTCCCCGGACTTCGGGAATTTCCTTTGTGAAAAAGCTAGTGGAGGATCTCAGCTCGACCGAGAACGATGTTGGTAACTGTTGAGTGTTCCCTCTTTGGTCGTATTTGGCAGATATGGAAGGGACCTGGACGCTTAGTCAACCAAGGTAGAGGACGCTTGCCTACATTAATCACCATTCCGTAGCACACAATCTCTTCTTTCTCTTGATGTGAGCCCTTCTGTGCTGATGGGGACTCGGAGTAGGATCCCTGATCTTGAGACGGTATATTGCCACCGGGTTGGCTTGGTGTTAGAATGCCCCCAACGAAGGGATCTGGCCACTGCTGGAGGTCAAGAGCCGACTGCTCCAGCGGCGCCCCTGGAATAGGAAACTGATCGTAGGATAGTGGGGGTGTCCGGTAGTCGGGGAACCAGGCGTTTGTCAAATAATGTACTGGGGCGTCCACTGCATTCATTGCATCCACTGCGTCCACCAAGGGTGATTGCAGTGTGATGATGCTTGCATCGAGATTGCAAGGTAAATCTACCCTTGGTCTCTTGGACGAGCGATTGAGGTTCTGATCCATCTATTATGTTTGGAAGAGTGAAAAAGGAAGAAACGATGGTAGGGAAGAAGAGAAAACTTCGTGACAAAGCCCCGTCTCAATCCTGGCCGTGCATTTCGCAAGGCTCCAAGATAAGCCCGATTATACGCCTTGTTAGGCGCTCTCGAGGCAGTTCGCATTAAGGCGCCGACGTGCTCAAATAGTGGTCTGGTCTGACGTTGCATCTGATACGTAGGAAACACCGCAATTGTACTGTTGGTGGTGGTGGTGGTGGCTGTGTCGCGACTTGTCGTGCGCCCCATGCTCAACAAGGCTCCAAGACTTGTCAAGCATAGATATATCAGGATTGACCCCCTCCACTTTCCAAAGCTCATCAGCATTCACATCAACATCAATACTAACGTCACTGAGAAATTGCTCCATCCACAGGTTTACTAGACATGCCGCTCAGACCCGCAGTGTCGGCGCTCGCTCGAAGCACTATTAAAAATGCATACGATGAACTTGACCGCACAATCAACTTTGCAGATAAGAAAGATTTCGCCATTACAACTCTCGAAAATGTCAGAAATGCTGCCCTCAGTATGGAGAATCAATTGGCTACTAGAGAATCGCTGCAGAATATGCGCCGTCTCATGCCTCTATTCCAAGGCCTGGAACATTACTCTAAAGTCGTCGATATTCTATGCAATGGCACTCCATATTTACCATGGATATGGGCACCAATCACACTTATCTCACGTATCGCATCGGAGTTCGTGGAAGCGTTTGAGCAGATCATCAGAGGCTATGCCAGTATCGCCGAATCATTGAAGCGCTTCAAGATTATGCACAATGTGTTTATTAATGCGCCAGACTTCCAACAGACCCTAGCAGTTTTCTATGCAGACATTCTCAATTTCCACAAACATGCGTACAAATTTGTCCGGCGAAGTGGTATGCTCCCAGTCCCATATCTACGACCATACCTTCTAACACTCTCCTTAGGCTGGAGATTGATGTTCACTACATCTTGGGGGCGCTTCCAAAGGAGGTTTGGTAACATCCTCGAAGACCTGAAGCAACATGGTGCCTTGATCGACCTGGAAGCGAACGCCCGGAATATTTCGCAAGCGAAGGCAATGAGAGATGACATCCGCAAATGGAGACAGGAGAGTGAGACCCAGGTGGACCTAGAAGACGTCGAGCAAAACGCAAAGCAGTACGAATTCATTGTGTCTTGGCTTAAAGTCAACGAGGCGGATCAAATCGCCATCATGGACTCGATATCCTCTGAAGCAGCCAATTGTCAGGGCACAGGTGGGTGGCTTCTGAAGGATAGGAGGGTCAGATCTTGGGCAAATAATCACCCGGACACGCCGGCGCTTTGGTTGAAGGGGTCAGCTGGAACCGGCAAGAGTGTATTGACTACGCAACTCATTAGCTTTATGAGGATCACTAAGTTTGTGGTATCTCACTTTTGCACGTACCTTTACACCTCGTCCACCATGTACGAGCAGATTCTGAAAAGCTTGCTTCTGCAAATCCTCAGGAAAGATGGTGACTTGGTCGCTCTCATCTACCAGGTATGTATTCTGGAAAAGAAGTCACCGACAATTACTCTACTAGAGCAGCTTGTGCAAAGGCTTTTAACTAGTATGTCCAGTGATCCCAACCAGGAGGAGTATCTATGGGTCGTCATCGATGGATTGGACGAGTGCGACCCCGACAAACAGATTCGTTTGGTACGCTTGATCAATCAGCTAACTTCCAAGTCGGCTGTTCCTGGAAACACTGTGTGCAAAGTTCTGGTCTCCGGCCGTGCCCCGTCAAGTGCACTGGAGAAACTCAAAAGAAGACAAACCATTTCTCTGAGCGAAGAGAAGAAGGCGTTAAATGAGTCAATTCGTCAGTATATTGACCAAAGACTCAGATCAATGCATAACAAGCTCCGTCAACTCGACCTAGGGCCCTCTGAGATCGGAGAAATCCGGGATGTGATTGTGACAAAAGCTGACGGTAAGTGACTTTATCACTATGTCATGTTAGAATAGGGCTCAAAAAACCTACAGGAATGTTTTTGTATGCTCGGCTCGTTATGGATTACCTTGCAAACAATGTCTTCTACGATGGTGAAGAAATCAAGGATTCGGTCAAACAACTGCCACAGAAGCTTACTGATTTGTATGTTCATGTGAATCGGCCAGCAAGAAATGGAAACGCTAATATTTTCCATAAGCTACCAGCGAATCTTAACACAGATCTTGATTCAGCTTGATTCAAGGTCTGTAGATCGAATCAGATGCGTTCTTGGTTGGATTGCGTTCGCGAAGCGACCGCTTTGCAAGCCTGAACTACTTTCTGCTATCACGTTTAGTGCTGGTGATCCTAGTGTATCGCGACTGGTACCGCAGTTTCTCCTTGAGACGTGTGGTACGCTTATAGAAGAGAGGAAAGATACAACATTGGCGTTCATTCATAATTCTGTGAAAGAGTAAGTGACCGAGATGTTCCAGGGTAATGCCATGCTGACCCTAGGGAGGTTTCTACAGACTAGTTCGGAAGGCCTAGTTATCAGCCAATGCCAAGTGTTAGAAGAGCATGGAATAGCTACTGTCACATGTCTTCTTTCGGGGCTCAATGTCTTTAGCCATATGTACGCAGAACAGGACAGGATTATTCGAGTAGCCAAAGGGCTTCATGGCTTCCATATCTATACTACCGAGTTTTGGACCGAATATCTGCTTTCGTGGGCAGCTTTGGATCACTCCATGACCAAAGAAACATCAGCCTCGCTCATGAGCATTGCCTGCAAACTGGCCGAATGCTTGGAAAGTTCACTGTCAGTCTCGACCGAGGGAACCTCAAACAAATCTATGGACAAGCGTTTAGGAACCCTGCAACAGTATCGGATGCTTCAGAAACATGTGAGCCGAGCCTTGCAGGCGAGGTCGATCCAGAGTCTTGAATCGCGAGTCCTAGGTAGTCGCCTAGCCGACCAGGAGCCACAACAACATTCCAACCGACCCCTCGCCCCTGATGGCATCAGCGAGATGCTGAATTCATACCAAGAGGCCGTAAAGTTGATACTCTCTTCCAATTACCTCATAGGGTTATCTACTGAAGAGCTTGAAATGTTCAGAGTCCACTTCGGAGCTGCTGCTTACACATGCCAACTGACTTCCTGCTCGCGGGCGACCATCGGCTTTGAGACCGAAAAACTCCTCAAAGAACATGAAAGCTCGCATATTCGATGGTTTAGGTGCTCAGCTGCTGGGTGCCAGTTTCCCCCATTTGGATCAGCACGAGCGCTGAAGAACCATGTGAATAAATACCACACGATTACAGCCACTCCCAAAAGAATACGCAGGTCTATGGCCGCTTTGGTGGACACTCGGGCGTTGCCAGACAGGAACCCCCGCATGTCTCTCATTACGATTAGCCTGCGGGAAGCTATCAATCCGATACATATATTTGATGATCCATTTCAAGGTGATTCACGTAACGTGAACTTTGAAGGGCCCAAACAAGGTTCTGTTAACCCTCAGTCATCTATATCTGTTACAACTTGCACCGATGTACCAGAACTTCTACCAAACCGACTAGTAACAGATCAGGAACTCGCTCTGCGGGGGCCTGATGATTTTGACTGGGACATGGTTTTAGGGAGATGCAGGATTGTGGGATAATGGATGTTGGCCAAGGAAGGCAGCCAAAACTGACCCTAGGCTTTTGTCCTTTCCTGTGACAAATAGTGTGACAAGAACCAGACAGCGAGGGTGTGGAGTTATCACAAGAGATGGAACCCAAATTGAAGGATGCAAAATTGGATAGATGGTTAGAGACCAACTATTTGAGTCAACGCAAATAGGCCAGATAGCATTTCTGAGAAAATACGGAGCTACAAGTTGAAGCAAGTCAATCAGATATTTGGCGACACAGCCTCGAAATCAGTAATTGAACTACTTATTCGCGATGAATACTGTAATGAACTGCCATCGACTTACTACTAGTAGTAATCCATGTACTGACTGACTCGGGTACTTCAAACTAATTAGGCCAGGTCTTCGTTTACTAAAAAGGCAATGCCCGGTCTGCCGATAACTATTATGGGAACCTTTGTTTGTATACATG
This sequence comes from Fusarium graminum, assembly GCA_013266165.1. NCBI lineage: Eukaryota > Fungi > Ascomycota > Sordariomycetes > Hypocreales > Nectriaceae > Fusarium > Fusarium graminum. The sequence goes on from JAAGWP010000162.1 coordinate 98,739, forward strand.
GGGGGTACCAACACTTAATAGTGGAAATGCCATCTCTCGAAATCATAAATTCTCCTACCAACCTCGTTACCACTGCTGTTATGTATTGTCGGTATTCACTTACCAGCCATTGGCCTGCTTGAAGAATTTTCACAACAAAATGCCTTCACTTTCAGAGAAAAGCTACTCGCCCGCAGAGACTGCCGCGATTCTTTTAGACTTTTATCTGTTTTTGACAACACTTCACTACGATGCTCAGTACCTCAAACTCCCCCCAGCAGATGGCTGGCCCAGCATGGAACCCTTGTTGAAAAGCCTGGGGAGCTCAGACATTGTTGGCCAAGTCATGAAGCGCATTCCGTATTTTGACCACCACTGCAAAGACTTTATCCATTACAAGTCTCGACTGGTAGACTATCCAACCCTGCCTGAGAACTGTTTTGAGGAGGTCATGTGCGGGAGAGACTCGGGATCGGATGACATATATTCTGAGCGACGAGAGATTATGATTGACATGCGCGATATTTCCCCACTGGCTACGGGTCGGGAAACCTGGGGCAAATGCATCTGGTTGAACGTGAGAGATGGGGAAATCACTGTAGAAGATCTCAAGATGCAAGATTCCCCGCAAGTCGACCTGAAGGTGTTTTTCCATAAGTTAAAGCAAAACTACGTCGCTCTAAAGCTTATCCCCTGTCATGGACGAATCACTATCGAAGCCGACGGGATTGAGGAACGGCCTAGCGGGGAGTTCATCACGGAGTAAGAGGTGGTTGCACAGAAAGAGGCAAGGGGCACAGATCTGGATATCCAGTATCTCAGGCAGCTCTACCGAGGTTTCGGATGGCCCCTTGCCTTTGAGAGAAATGAAGCTTTCGATGCAGTCAACCAGCTGATGGACAAACTTGCAGGACATCGGGATGAATGGGAGCCCACGCCGGAGGAATGGGACGATGACGATCACTGGTGTTGATATATCTTTGTCGATTGATGTTTCCCTAGGTTGATCTAACGCCTAGCCATGTATGTAGTGAGGAAAACCGCTTTTGCTAAGAGATCTTGCCAATCTTGGTCTTGCGATATACGGTTTGTTGCTTACAAATATTTTGATGATAATGCAATCAGGATCTAGTCACTGAGTTTACAATTAATAGAGGACATTGGCTACCAATATCATAGCTTCTCGTTTGGATAATTTTTACTTCCGTTTGTACAAGCCCTATGAGACTATCTCGACAAGTCAGTCTCGTCTACTGCAGCCGGAGCACTCAGATCCACGACCAAATATTCTCCCTACTTGAAGTTCTTATCGATCTTTAGACAAATTTTCGTTACAGTCAAACATGCTATGCTACTCCCCAAGGTCGACTACCGGACTTTTGTTGATTAATTGCTCAAACTGCCTGGCACGCAGCGCAGGTGTTATGAAAGTTTTTGCTCAACTGTTCACATCATTTCTCCAAATCCTGGCTCTGAGCTTCTGAAGTACTTCTCGGTATGTATCCGTCTTCATCAAAAGCGTCAAGGGGATGGATCTTCCAGTCAAATTCCAATTCGCCATCTATCGTAGTTTGTTTCCAACGTGTGTCATTAACAGGCGCTCATCAGACCGCAATACTTAGCTTTATCATAAAAAGAAGAAGAAATTCTATATATTGAAAATGTAGTTGCATAGGAGGTAAAATGGGCTTCCAAGTGGAGGAAACATCATTCAATTCATTAACTACCATTATGTGCTTTTTTACTCGACTGAAAGACGGCCTTATAAATATCCCTTTGTAACATTATGTACTAAAATAAGGCTCCTAAATGATGGTTAGTAATAAGCTAACAAGGGAATAAAAATATATAAATAAAATACACGAGACTGATTAGTTATGTCTATCCCCACATAACTAGCGCTCGGGACATTTTAAGAATACCCTCGGTTAAGACGTTGGCTTGACATGTTCTAAGATTCTACTGTAAGCCATTCATTACAATCATCGACTTGCTCTGTTGAGAATGTGTGACTTCTCGTGTTATGGCGATAGCAGCGAAGAATGGCTCGCTCTGGAACGAACTCTACCGATAGCCGATCCTGATTTACCGCTCTCGGATATCGTGAGGTTGGCCAACGAAGAACGAGAAGCCATCGCGAAAAAGTCAATGACAGAGCTTGCGCACCGAATCCAAAGCAAAAACTACTTGATTCCTTCTCGTGATGGGAACAAGATACAGGCTCGCTTCTATCGACCGCTTGACGCTCCAACTGAAGCGCTACTCCCGCTTTACATTCATCTACAGGGCGGCGGCTTCATGTTTGGCACACTCGATGCTGAAGACGCGATATGTGCTAGGATAGCCGTTGGATCAAAGGTAGCAGTCCTCAATATCGATTACAGACATACTCCAGAATTTACACATCCAACTCAATGGAATGACGTTGAGGATGCTTTCGAGTGGGCGCACGAGAATACGGATAAGCTTTCCTGCGACCCTTATAGGGTCATTCTGGGCGGGATATCGGCGGGTGCTTGGATTGCTGCGTCTCTAACCCTACAGAGACATCTCAATAGAGCGACAGACAATCGGCCACCGATTGCCGGTCAAATATTGATGATACCTTGTTTGGTACATGTGGATTGCTATGAGCCGCAACTGAGGAAGATGAAGGATCACTCGATTTCGTCGTATAAGCAAAATGAGTCAGCACCGATGTTTTCTCTAGCTGAGCTTCGCTGGTTTACCGGTCTCCTCAAGATCGAGAGTCCAGATATGAACGACACAAAGCTCAATCCAGGCAATGCAGCGCCAGAGCAAGTCAAGGGCATGCCGCCTACGGTGTTGGGAATAGTAGGACTAGATCCTCTGAGAGATGAAGCACTTCTCTATGCAAAGATGTTGACAGAAGTTGGGTTAGTGCCTCGAGATTTGTATGCAGCGGGATGGCTAATAGGGTGTAGGGTTCCCACTGATGTCAATTTGTTCATTGGGCTACCACACGGATTTAGATCTTATGAAGAGAAGCTATCTGCGTCGGCTCGGTGGGATAAGGTGATCGAAGATGGTATTTGCTGGGCATTATCGGATCCTTCCCCAAGCAGTGAGTTCGATGTGAAAACCTGACACAACTTGAAACGATGAGGACAAACTAGATATGGGACAGGTTGCGAATATAACGGGAGAGACAGTTACGATCCTTCACGGCATCGTATTTTGAACCTTTGATTGATTGTGGCTGTGCATATCGCGAAAGTTTTAGGCGATACATGAAGAACTCACTGTCAGTGACAATGAGTTCTGCGGCCAGGAATTTGTATTGACTACTGATTGTCTCATAAATAACGACATGTTCCAAAATGACCTGAACTGGTTCCCAGGGCCAACTGGACGGCGAAAACACATCCTAGTGAACGGAGAGGGGTCTAGTCGGGCCCTGTTAGTCTAAAAAGAGATCATTAGTAGATGCCTTGATATTGTCTAGGCAGTTGGGAAGACTCGAATCGATATGTAAACTCACTCAGAACATTCGACTAAAGTTTGACCCTATGTACATCCCTTTGGATAGATCAAGGTTACAAGATAAAAAAAACACATTAAGTTTGCCACAGTAGAATGATTCTGTGATAGTCGGGACAACATTGCTGGCAAAACTGGTCTCTAGGTGTCTTCTCCTCGTCCAAGATACTCATCCATCCGATATAATGCCAGGTGCGACCCCTGTCGCATTGGAGGGAGAGCTTATGTTGAAACTCTCGCCGGCTGATATCGTCTGATATGCCGGGATTGGTTGCAATGGTGAGTTTTACCGCTGTCGAGTCTGGTTCAACTTTTGCTTAAGGCTGTCTCCATCAATGTCGACGGGTGACTGGAACTGGAAATGGTTGTGTAATCTGCCAAAGACTGGGGCTCCAGGTCTGGGGCCAGGCACATCGCGTCCTTCAGCTATGCCCGAGCTTGAGGGAATTCTTGACCCACGACCAAGTATTGTGTCAATGGGAGGTAAGTTGGAATGCAGAGAGACAACGGGTATTGTGCTCCTATCTTCTTCGTCTAAGTTCTGTGAGCCAGTCTCACTTTGGCGAGTTGCAGGCTCATCGCTATTGAGATCGAGGACGGTGCTTCGGTTCGAGATAGCATCGCCCGACTTCTGATTGTCATTGTCGTTATCGTCATCCTCATCGTTTCTATCGTCATAAAGCTAGATGAACATTATGGTCAACGTGAGTCCATTGCACATAAACTTCTGGCTGACGTACTAGTGGCAGCGATTTGAGTGCAAGTGACCGTAAGTGTCCAGCAATGTGCTTCTCGAGACTTCCATTGACTTCTTCAGCTCCTTGGCCACAGAGTGGACAAGACGTGAAAAGCGGACCCGTCGATTGCCTACTCCTGCCCATCACTAGAGACATTTCGGCATTGCTGTACTTCTTGGTATGGTCATCTTCCAGATGTGCTTGAAACTCTTCTTGAGTCATGAAACAGCGATCACGATGAGACTTTGCTGGGCACCTCCACTGAAGAGAGTGTTGTTTGATATGTTTCAGCCAGCTCTCGCTGTGCGTCCACATCTGCAACGGCTCATCGCACGTCTCAAGAAGACATGTATAAGCCTCAAGATCACCAGTGATATGCTCCCTTTACAGTGTCAGATAGGTCAACATTACTGTTCGGGGGTCAAAACACTTACCGCCATTTTTGTTGGCTTTTGATATCTCTGCCTGAGAGTATGAATAAACAGAAAGGGCACGTTTCTTCGACATCAATATCATGACGTGTTAGTCCCGAGGTCTGCGTTGAAAGACTTTGCTCAAGCTCCTCAATCGTACCTTCTTGACAGTATCTCCGATGGCCATCAAGAAGCTTACCCGGCGCGGGAGGAAATACAAACCCTTCGTGAGATTCAAGGGCAATGGTTCTGGATCTTGACACTACAGAAGGTGTCTGAGCATTTTGAAAGTCCGGTAATGCTAGTGTGGTTGCGCTTCTGATGGCTGTGGAAGCTACTAGACTCGGGGCACCATCTTTCTGTTCCAAGTCTGTTGATATGTGTTTCCGTTGAGTACGAGGTTCTTCTTGCGCATGGTCAAGTAGTGGCTGTAAGCTGGGCTTATTCGACGTTCTAAGAGCTCGGAAAGGATGACCGAAGTGGCGATGTCGACGGTATAGAATCCTTCTTCTTCTTAGTAACATGGTAGAAGCTAACCGTAATCGTATGATCTCGCTGCACCCTGGAAAACGATCGAGAATATCGTCGGCCCAGGCTTCACGTAGAGGCTTTTCGAGGTCATTGCCTTCGATATCTTTGATCGTGAAGTCTCCCGATGCTTCCTCGTCCTGTACTTTACGGCCGGCTTTCCTTATAGTATTGGAGATCTCGTTAAGAAGTGTAATCTCCTCGCTGACGGAGAGTAATGTTCTCTCAAATCCTCCACCAGCCAATAGCTCGTTACGTTCTGGCAATGACAGCTTTGGGTTCCCAAGGCGGCTAAGCTGTGAAGCAATTATGGGATACGTTTAGCCCAGCGCAGCTCTCAAAAAAGGTACATACACTCCATAATGCACTCTTCCAATATGCCAAGTAAGCCTGTTACTAAATCCCGGACTTGGGGATTCCATCTTAGTCTATGATCCAGTGAGAGCCTAGACGTTGCAAAGATGGCCATGTTGGACGCCCAAATCGAGAATCTCGCTATCTGATCCTCCACAGACGACTGTCTTTGGGCATCAATGCCGGCTGCCAAGGCGATGCAGTGATTGAATGAGCTTAAACATGATGCAGCACGGGACGCATGTGACGAGTTTGCTCTGCGAATATGCATCGGATGCGCATATCTACGTTATCAAGGTCGCGCATGATAAGCCAGTCTCTTCAGTGATCATAGCTGGGGCCATCAATGATGCTGTGAAGAAATGGCGGCCGGATATCATTAGTACGTCATTTGGCTGGCCAGCTCGCGACGACGAGTATGATTCTCTGGAGAAGGCTATAAAAAACGCCCAGTTTCATGATGTTCTCCTGTTTGCAGCGGCGTCTAATGATGGAGCGAATGCAAAAAGAGCATGGCCTGCTCGACATTCTGGGGTTATATGTGTTCGCTCCACTGCGGCAGATGGAAACCCTTCCACATTCAACCCCATTGCAACGCCTGGCGATAACTTCGCAGTTGTTGGAGAAGCTGTAGAGGGGGCTTGGCCACGGCATCTTTGCGATGAGCAGACAAACCAAAGCTGCCTGATGCATAAGTCGGGGACATCGTTTGCAACCCCCATAGCAGTTGGAATTGCCGCATTCTTATTGCAGTATGCACGGTCAAATCTCTCGCAGAGAGACGCGGCCCGCCTGAAGCAATTCGAAGGTATGACAGCAGTATTGAGGGGAATTTCGGTTATAAAACAAGGATATCATTATATCGCTCCCCGGTTACACCCCGACAACTTCTTTGGGAAAGGCAAGGAGTTCATTGACACATGTCTGCGTGACGCGTTATCATAAGACTTTTGGGGGCAAAGGGAAGAACATAGACGGCAAGAGAAATGATAGATCTTCTAATTGAGGGGTCAAAAAGATCGGCATGATGATGTGTAGAGAAACAAACATGAGGTCTAGTATGGGACGGGTTTCAGAGTTCCAAAACATAATGGTGTAAGTCGTGTTTCAATGACAAAGCGAATGTTACGTAGCAGGCTACGCGCTGGACGATTTACGCATGCGACCCACTACTACTTCTGTCCAGGGGGGGTCTACTTTGGTTTAGGGTAAGTAAAATAACAGACTGGAGTGTAAGCACATGCTGAGGTTTCCAGGAAGGAGGAATTATCGGATACGCTGTGAGTCAGGATCAATGCATGAATCTATATTGTAGGTTTATTCCAAAAGACAATACCAACTGGCCTTTTGTGATGCAGGATAAACTAGCAGGGATCGAAAAGATTACCTTGAGCAAACGTCTTTATCGGGATGATACCTGCTGCCCAGTGTGCCAGTTGCTATGATCGACTCAACCATCTTGAGCCGCGCATTCCCGATATTCCCTATTGATTTCCAGAACAACGTAGGCTCAGAACACATATCTTGCGTCTGTAGTATTGCCCGCATTCCATGAAACACACTCATCGCCAGATATTAATGTGGGCCAGGCCTAGTTACGTTCTTGTTGTTAGATATAAGACCACATTGCGTAAAGCCACTGGCAATATACGAGTACAAAGTGAAGTTTCTGCGACAAACGTGTTCGAACTCGAAGTGGAACCGTAAATCTATTGACGTATTGAGCGAGTTTGCAGCCTCTGATCTAAAAAAGGGGACGGAGGCAAAATGCCGAGGATAAGTCTTGGCTATTCGGTTATCAGTCTTGGCGATGACTACGAATTTCTCCAGCGGGGGAACAAGCTTTTCGAAGTGGCTCACGCCCAGAGATATTTTGATCTCCATATTTCTCTCCATGATCTGTAACCTGCTGTCTTGAACGAGTCCAATGATGGAACCATGTAGATATGGACCTCTGCAAAGGACCGAGGGCTCACTTTCACAGGACGACGATGGTCTGGGGTAGACCATGGAGAGAGAGAATTGTGTTATAGAATAGCCATTATAGACTGATAACGAGGATTCGAACCACAAAGGGTAGCTCTATGACCTTGACCAAGGGAGTGATGCACAGACAGCTCAATGCACGGGCAGCACGTTGATACTTGCAGGGTATCAAGCGCCGCCTAAGAAACCTAAAACCTGGAGACGCCTATGAATTCCAAATCACAGCAAATGTTGCGAACATCATGTCTGTATCGAGTGTAAAAAGCATATCTGTTTGAAATATGCATCAGATAAAACATTCATTAGATAAGACCACAACTAAGAGTCCTTTATTACGCCAAGAGGAATCTTCTATATTTACTACGCAACTAGCCATGTCCCTTCAAAGTTCAAACCGTAGGATGACACAGCGCCAAGATACTCATTAGGAAATGCCAACGAGGATAATCGCGGGAGACGTGGAGATATAGACCCGCTTTACTTATCCCTTGACGGTGCCAAGGCCACTTGAGACCCTTACTATTACCCCATGAAATCGTAAAAGTTCTTTGACTGAGTCGCGCAATCGAGTCGCAGCAGTAATTGCAGATATGTGTCTTTTACATGACAAGCTATAGCAGTCTTTGCAAATGGGCATTGACTGATACTCAAACTCCACCGTCCCACGAAGTATCATCAGCTGAGTGTGTATCATTGCGGAGACAGCACGACTCAGTATGGAGTATTCGCTAGCCAAGCTGATACCCGAAGACAAACAATCTCCGCAAATTTGCAGCTGAAGCGAGGGTCTTGGTCAGAGATACAATTGCCGACATGTATTTCTATCAATCTGCAAACGTTCCCCCACAACATCATCACATATCGTAAAGAAGCTGAGACGGCAACGAGAAGGCAATTCTGCATCTTGTATCCGGAAACACCAACATCCGCGCATTGAGCATAACGACAAAACATACACGGTGGGTATATGTGCTGTGCGTCTGAGACCCTGAAGCGTCGTATTGCCAGCATCCTGCGACAGCAGATCTATTGCTTCCCGTAACAAGCATAACCTTCGGCGCAGATCTTTGCCTGTCTTCCGAGACAGGGCTTGCGCCAATCATTGTGGATTTTGGTGATTTATTTCTCCGATATAGGTCGTGGATGGTCCAGAACCGGCATTTGAACATGGGGGATCTCTGGCGCTTGAAACACACACAGTCGTATCGTTTACTTGACTGTCTTTGAAACCGCGCCGAGAACCTTGACACACAACCTGTTTTGCATCACAACGCCGCCTCACAACTTAAAATAGTTTATTATAACGTTGTTGCCAAGAAGACTATAAAGACAAAGACATCGCCAAGCTATCGAATTGATGTTCTACACTCTCTGTTGCATCTAGGCTGGAACCTGGACGCATTTTCTTCCTTTCTCACGCCTTTCCTTGTGTCAGCTGGTGTATTTCCTTGCCTAGTTTTTCTTTCCTTTTATTCGTTTCTTCATCGGGACTGGATCCCTAGAATTTGTTTAATACCAATCCATCTACTCACGATCCTTACGAAACAATACATTTTCGATCCCCATTTCTTTTCGAAACTATCAAAATCATGGAGAAACCTCAGTGTGGAGCACAAGATGCAGGCAATGCCGAAGAGTACCCTCTTGGTCTACACATCGGTGGTCTTTGTATGTCACTCGCTTATAAACAATCCACAATTTCGTTGCTAATATGAATAACAGTTGCCGTTATGGCTGTTTCTTGCTTAGGTCCGTGTCATCTACTAGCTTTTCGTAGTCAATTGCTAACATTTCTCAGGCGCTGGATTTCCTGTTGCGGCCAAGAAAATAAAATGGTTAAAGATGCCTCCCAAGGTCTTTTTCGCCTGCAAGCACTTTGGTACAGGAGTTTTGATAGCCACTGCTTTCGTTCATGTTAGTTCACCATGACGTTCATGCCCGGTATCAGAAGCTGACCATGATTCTGCTTAGTTACTCCCAACAGCATTTGGAAGTCTAACAAATCCTTGTTTGCCCGAACTCTTCACCGACATCTACCCTGCCATGCCCGGAGTCATCATGATGACCGCTATGTTTATGCTATTCATGGTCGAGCTCTACCTCAACGCCAAGACTGGAGGTCACTCGCACGGTGGTCCAACCGGCACCACTATCACGGTCGTCCAGCCACCTCCCCGGCCTCAGCGTCCGTTCCCTGAGACCGCCACCTTCAAGCAGCACAACCGTTCAGACTCGGATGCGACCATGTATGAAGACGACGACGATACTGCTTACGAAAAGGCCATGGCTCGAGAGATGTACGAGAAGGAGACCCAGTCTCATGCCTACTCGAAAGACTATGACAGCAACTCCACCATGCCCGCGTGGTTTGTCGTCTTCTACGAGCAATACATTCGACAGCGCTCCGAGATGATGGATCTGATCCAAAAGACTCAATACTCAAGTCCGGCAGCCATTGACTCAAAGCCCAACGTGGAAGTCACTGAGTCTTTCTTCGATGAGGAGAACCAAGCCGTGGATCCCGTTGTATTCAAGAGAATGTCGACCAACATCACCCTTCTGGAGGGTGGTATCCTCTTCCACTCAGTCTTTGTAGGAATGACAATTGCCATGACCATTGACGGTCTCGTTGTTCTCCTCACTGCTATCATGTTCCATCAGTGTTTTGAGGGTCTTGGTCTCGGATCCCGAATCGCCGCTGTACCCTATCCCAAGGGCAGCTTCCGACCTTGGCTGCTTGTTTTTGCTTTCGGTTGCACAGCACCAATTGGCCAGGCCATTGGAATTGCCAGCCGAAACTCCTACGACCCTGAGGGTGAACTCGGTTTGATCCTCGTTGGAATCTTCAACTCTATGTAAGTGCCCTACACAAAACCTATATAATCAGTACTAACGTGTCAAAGCTCTTCTGGTCTTCTGATCTACGCCGCCCTAGTCAACCTCTTGGTCGAAGATTTCCTCTCCGAGGAAGCTCAGCACCTCATGAAGAAGAAGGACAAGATCGCCGCCATGTGCTGGATTTTCCTTGGAGGTACGTGTACTCAGACATTTCAATCTGTCTGTGCTTTCGCTAACTTTGCCAAGCGTTTGGAATGTCTGTCGTTGGAGCTTTCGCTTAGACTCACATACGTTTGAGAAGCTTCGAGATGAAACACACGGCGATGACATGACTCAGCACAATCCGTTGTGCTTGTATACTACAGCCATTATTTTGGCTCTGCCTTTCCAATTACACGTATTATCGTAGGACTTCAGCCATATGGTGGTGCTAGGGTGTTTGCCGGAATCCATTCATTAGGTCATTTGGAATAAAAAGTAACGATAAATTGATGAGTATGATACACGTCTAAGTCAGATCGGTTGTTGTTGTTGTGCAGATTGCCCTGTAAATGTATACACGGCTTGAGGCAACGCCGACACCCTCGCGTGTCACAACGAAATTTGCTCTTTTACCTTGTAACCTTGGTTTATCTCATAAACAAATCATATAAGGTTGTCTGATTGATAAAACATGCCGCGCGGCGAACGTCGCACCTACGCTTTGACCCACTAGAATTTCAGCGCATGCTTTGTGACAGTTGATGTACTGAAGACTATCGCATAAACGTCTTTCTGCCTTGAGACAAGCTTTGTACCCCGTACGCCAAGATTGGCTTGGCAATAGTTGAGCAAAGCGTGCTGGATATGTCTTTCAACAATGTTAAAAATTCACGAGATCACATTCCATAAAAAAAAGGTTGTGTATTTATATTTATCATCGACATCATTTCAAAGGCCGTTATTTCACAGAATCACGATCTTGGAACCATCCTTACAGTTCATAAGTCGTCAAGACAGATGCATGGTCCGAAAACCACTCATTCTCCTTGTGGTTGGGTTGAGGCTTAGGCTCGCCGACAACGACGGTGTGAGAGTCAAGAACCTTGAGTCCCTTGCCCTTGTGCAGGATAAAGTCAATTCGGTCAAGAGGCTCAGGTCGTCGTCTGCCGCCGTTCCAGATGTAGACTGGCGACCAGGTGATACCCTGCTCGGCGACGGGATCAGGGTGCGCAACACGGAAAGAGTCAATGAGGCCGGCCTCCTCGGGGAGGACAGAGGTGGGCCATCGGATACCAGAGTAACCACAGTTCTTCTCCTTGAGGCCGTCGACATAGTCAAAGTGGGAGGGGGCATTGAAGTCACCGACAAAAAGCACAGGAATGTCATCGGCGTTGTCCAATTGGCTCTTCATGCCGGAAAGAGTAGCCTTCATTTGAGGCGTTCGGCCAGATTGAGCCTCGCGCTCAAGGATGTTGTCGACCGAGTAATGGTCGTAACAGGTATCATAAGGTCCGTAGGGAGTGTAGCCCAGATGAGCGACGAAGAAGTTGATCTGCTGGTTCTCACCATCGAGAGCAATCTTGACGCCACCGGAACGGGCAGGTCCACTAATGACACCGTAGTCGTCGACGATGGGGTACTTGCTAAGAATACCGACATCACCGCCGCTGGACCAGTAATACCAACCCAAAGCATCGGCGAGACGAGCAACATGTCGGCCCTGCTGGTCTTCCTGGATACCTACAACATCGGCGGTAGAGGAGGCGAGGAATCTAACCTGCTTGTCGTGGTAGTTGGTCACTCCAGTACCACCGTTCCACATGTTGAGGGTAAGGACCTTGAGCTGGCCGAGGAGAGCGTTGCCAGACTTGGCCACATTGATCCTGAAGACAGCGGATGAGGCGGAATCAGGGCCCGTGGCTCGGACAGTGACAACGGCTTCACCAGAACTAGAAGTAGGTGTTCCGGAGATGAGACCATCAGAGCTGACTTTGATCCAGTCTGCGTTGCCGCCTTCTTTTGAAAAGCTCACGTCACTGTTTCCACCACGGACGAGGCCTTGAATGCTGTGCGAGTACTTATCGTCGACGCGAGCATTGGGCAGACTGGCATCAGAAACAATAAATCTCACGTCGCCGCCAAACTCACGACCCTTGATGACCTGGAGAGGCGGGGCAACCCATGAGTAACCGCCATTTGCGAGGAAGAAAGCAGTGTAGTTTCCAGGCTCGAGGCTCCCGCTGTCAAGCTGGACTGAGCCTTGAGCGTTGGGAGCCCACTTCCACTTAATAGAATTAGAAGCGCCCCTCTTCTGTTCGACAGGGCCACCGCCAGCACTGTAGTAGATACCAATCCAGTTGGCCATGCTGGGGTTTTGTGTCGAGTAGTCAAAGGTCCATGAGGGCTGGTTGGTGTTGAGGGATAAAGAGCCCGAAGCGTCTGCTGCCGGAGCTTCAGGTTGTGAGGGAGGGTCTAGTGCCAGGACACTTGGGCAGAGGCTCAGCCAAAGGGCCGAGGCGACTGTAAGAAATCTCATATTGAGGTTGTACAAGGAACCGGAAGTTTTTCGTGGAGGAAACAAAATATGCGAGTAATGCGTACAAACTCGCTCACGCACGTCACAGCACGAGATGATAAGTAGTATGAGACTGGCAGACTTGTATGACAATTCCTCTCACAAACACGGAGCGATGAGGATATTTCCAGGGTATATATGTACTGACAGAGTATCTCAAACAAAAAGATCGAGGCAAATATTATGGATGCATTAGCAAAGGGAAGAAAAGGCGAATGACGGTCGACTCGTGCCAAGTTTCTAGTGCGGGTATCAGCGTCGACAGGGGTCTTATCGAAACAAGCCAATGCTTTGTGGCCCTGAAGCCACGCCGCGGATGACGTGTGAGACGTCCGCGTTGGTCCTAGAACGATCGACGGCCCCAACCCCCAGAAACGGTTTCCTAGTGCGACGCTCAGATGGGGCACGTTGCAAAAGAACCCATGGGCACAGGTAAACTCTAGGTCACTCGATCCCCTATCGCTCGCCATCGTGACTCGGCAGTGGCATACTCCGATATCCCCATTGGCCCGGACCTGCGATGATCCTCTGCAATAATGCTGTCCGCTTTGACTGCAACCACAAGAAAGCAAAGAAAAAGGGTTCAAATGCAACAGCCTTATCAGATCGAGCTCTGGCGGGAGAAGATCTACCGAGTAGCCCACTCCAGTGTAACCCCCACCCGCCTCTGACCAGTGATCACAGAGGATGCTCCGGTGACGAGCATTTTGTTCAGCCTCTGAATAAAGAAAGCTTCCGATAAACATCCAAGGGGTCCTCGGACATCTCGCCTTTTACTGCACCGCGTTGATCCACAGTGGCCATGGATAGAAGCTCTTGGAATAGCAGCCCAACAGTATCCTTTACCGCTCGAGTAATGTGGGCGGTTGAATATGTATGACCTGCCTATACAACGAGGACTATCTGCAAGGTAGCGTCGTGCTGTGCAGTATGCGTTCATTCTACTTCACTTCACCATTGAAATCTCCCAGAACCAAGAAATCGTGCAACCAAGTCTCTGACGTATGACGGAACCACTACTCAATTATGTCAACCTGAGTGTGCTCGGTAATTTTGTATGCAGCCCATGAGTTTCTGCCAAGACACAGCTTATCACCAATCCTGCCAATGGCCACACCTCCCTCTGGTTTCACATGCTAACATGATTTTTGCGGATGAAAATCTAATAATCGCTGCTCGTTGTACCGCGACTATAAAGGAGAGGTTGTTCCGTGATCTTAATGAGCAGAACTTCCCTCAATTGTTATCTCAAGAGCGGACCTGCACTTACGAAATCGCCCCGAAAAGTCAGTAAGATCATTTGACAATGTTAATTATGCGCTGGCTCTCTCATATTTACGCAAAAGGAAATGCCCGTGAGCTGCACCACCGTCTTGGCGGCCCATTGATAACGAGCTCTTAGGTCAGACTGAAAATGCAAGCCGTCAGCAACACCATCAATATATGATGGTGACTATCCAATTGAATGCGAGAATCTCAGCATCAGTCACAGCCTATATACAATATGCGGCCCCCAATATGAAATCGATGCAAGTCTCGCTTTAGGCGACACCTTAAATCAACCATGTTTTTAAAATGACACGCCAAAACACGATCATCCAAGCCACAGGGGAAAGCTTCACCCTATGATGTGGCAATGATGTTTATTTGAGGCGGTGATGATAGGTATTCTTAGCATATACATTGATCAAATTGAGTTAGGGCTATTTGTAGTCCTGCCTGATACAGGCTGTTCCTGAATTAGGTGACTCTATACTGACGACATACCGAATAAGGTTATTCGGTGATTACGAATTTTGGGCACTTAGAAATAAATACTGGAATGTCATGATCGCGTTTTGCTTGTTGATTGTTTGTTAATATTCATCTTCAGGGGCAAATCAACTCGGTTTATGGTAAAAGACAATCAAAAGTTCAATGGGTCTACTAGTGAATTACGTGCGCAACTCTAGGCTAAGCTTTATGTGTACAAAAGAGATCTCATACTACCAACTAATGCTGGGTAAGAGCATGGCCTATCAAAACCCATATGCAATCATAGATATAACAATACGGTGATAGTATAACACCGTGACCTTGACTACTCAAACAGACCCTTGCAAGTTTAGGCCAACCAGGGTTCGGTAACGAAACCCAACGCCTCGTCCTCAAATGATTCCCATCGCTTCTCGTCGAAATCAAACCCATGATCCTGATCAGGAACTACATCAAATCGTACAGCGACCTCAGGGAGCTTTTGTGAAACGAGTTCCACAAACTTGTGAGAAGCACGAATTGGCACCGTCGAGTCATCGCTGCCGTGCATAATCCACCTGCGATAAATTAGTCTGTTCTTTCCATGAAAGGCATCACGCTGTGTCCTTACATCGTCTTGGGAAGCTTAGCACCAGTCTCAATTCTATTCAGTGGTCTAAACTCGGCACTGTTGAAGCCTTTGTGGTCAAGTATATGAGATGAAAAGAGCCCCCACTGAACCGAAGCAGCAGCGTATGGAGTCCTTTCGAAACCAGCCCTGGACTCTGGCACTTGGCGTTTCTCTGTGATCCAGGCAAGAGTAGCCTCTTTGGAAGGGAATTTCTCTAGAGGCATACGTAGGATGGTAGGCTCGTCAGACCGAGGCCCTTCGGCCCAGATCCTATCGTCTAGGTCAATTAGAGGATAGACGACGCCAAGAGACTTGAAATCATCAGGATGAGAGAGAGCAAGCTGTACTGCGCAGTACCCACTATTATCGATCAATATAGTCCATCGAAAATATGCAGCGACACGACCTACCCAGCAGAACCACCCACAAGTAAGGTGTGCGAGAAGTCTAAGGCAATGCCAGGGAACTTGTCCTCTAGGACAACGGGCAGCTGTGATTTGGTCCACTGCCACCCATCTTCCACATCTTCAAGAATATCCTGGAGACCATTCGCAGAGGGCAAAAGTCTGTAATCAGGGGAAATTATGATGGCGTTGTTCTTCAATGCTAGTTTGTCTACCCACTTCGCGAAGAACGGTGCAAACAGCCCATGACCCATGACTAGAAAGCCGCCATGAATGTGGTAGATGATGGGGTGGACACCAGGCTTGAGGCCTTTAGGTACAAGAACAGCCGTTTTAATGTCATGAGACGCAACATTCTTGAAACTTTGGAATTGTTAGAATGGGCTGTACTTTTAGGATTGGATAGTTACATTGGCTCGATTATGTCGTAGGAGTCAAAGACTGATTCTTCATTCCAGGGAACGGCCATGATGAGTATTGTGGGAGATGATAAGGATAGTGAACGAGATACTGAAGATGATCACACAATGATAAGCGCGGATGCTTGTGCTTCGGGTTAGTCACATAAATTTGCTCTGGGAGCATAGCTGGTAAATATACTGTTTCTGTTGGTGTATCTACTGTGATCCTCACTTAGACGGAGGATCATCATCCTCTTCACTCTGCTATTTCCAAAAATTTGTCAATGGTCGTTGGCCAAGATCATTCAATGTTCCGCTGACAAATTTCTACGGCGTAGGGATTATTCACACGGGACAAGATGCTCCGTTGTATCTGGATTGCCTGGGCCCGCTTTGACGGAATGTCATCATCCGCCCAAGAATGATTGAACAGCAATTGTATTGTAAAGACGTAACATTAATAAGCTTGATATACTTTAGTTAACTATAATGACAAAGGAGAAAAGAAGTCAACGGCTCAAGTGGTTCATAAAGGTCGTCTGAATTTCCTATTTCCCTCGAATCTTCCGTCATCTTCCAATCTTCCAACGATACACTCCATCAGCATGCATCTGTCTTCACATACCTGGATGCGACCCGAGTCACTTGAGAAAACTCTCGATAGACTTGAACGTCTCGGATATACTTCAATTGAGCTGGCCGGCGAACCTGAACAGTATCCCATTGAGGAAACCCGCGAACTTCTCCAGAAGTACAATATCAAATGCTGGGGAACTGTCACGATCCAGCATGGCAAGCGAGATTTACTCGCTGCTGATCTTCAGCAACGACGAGACACCATCGGCTACATGAAACAGGTCGTCAACATGTCAGCTGAGCTTGGTGGCCAAATAGTTACTGTTGTTCCAGGCAACGTTGGCACCATCGTCCCTTCATCGACTCCCGAAAATGAATGGAAATGGGCTGTTGAGGGTCTCCGTGAAGTCGCTGCCTTTGCACACGAAAAGGGTATTAGAGTTGCACTGGAACCACTGAACAGATTCGAGACGTACTTCTTGAACCGAACCAACCAAGCACTCGCCCTCGCTGATGAAGTCGGATACAATGTTGGTATCGCTTTCGACCCTTTTCACCTGGCACTCGAAGAAAAGGATCTCCTAGCAGCCATCAAAGCGTGTCGCTCTCGCATCGTTGATTTCCATGTAAGCGACAACAATCGCCTTGCAGCTGGAGACGGATCATTTGATTGGCCTAGTATAATGCAAGCCCTGGGTGAAGCAGGCTACGATGGCGGCTTGGCAGTGGAGTTCATGCCGTCGATTGATCGTACACCTGTCGGCGACTTTGGAAAATTGCAGTTGGAGACCGGGGCACTTGACGTTTTGCCGGATCAGCTGCAGTTTATTATTGATCATGGGTCTGGTTTGCTGTCGGATAGTTACTATACAGACCTCTTGAGACGCTCTGCTGAGACAATGGCGCCTTACATTAGAAACTAAGCTCTTTATATATTTGCTGTATCCTTTTGGAGACTCGAGAGCATACAAGCTGTACCGACAAGAACTTTTGCTTATCAAATTAGCTTTCAGAGGCAATACCCAAGTTTCCACGAAAGATAGCCATAGGAAGCAATACTGTCTCGAGTGGAGCATACTTTGCCACTGTCCCCTATAACGGCTAAGCTGCCCTAATTAAGATAGTTTCCAAATAGTCTGACGCTATAGGTCCAAGGTCACAAAATACCCTTTATTTGCTTTCTAATCTGCAAAGCGATTCTCTATCATTTTCTTATCTTATAATAAGCAGTCCAGTCTTTGTATCTCACCAGAACTTTGATACCTATCTCTTCAATCCCTTATCGCCCTTTGTGTACGCCAAGTTTTACCCAATGTAGCCAACTTATCCTGCACAGTTAATGTCTTATCCTCCACAGCTCCACGAGTTAAATCCGTGGTCCCCAACGTTCGACCCGCTATTCCCTGAATTTCCCCTCCAAGCTATCACTGTTTAAGGTTACAGTCCGCCACCGTCAGCAGGGTCTCGATAACAACGGTCCAATAACCTGGAGACTTTAGCAAACCGTGAATAAAAGACCCGTAATAATTGAGGCTCTGATCGGCCTACTCCGTACGGGGAAATGTTTGCACAAAAAGTTACACCAGGTCCAGAAGGATTGATTTCTGCCGAGGGTATAAAAGGCCTCGGCTCGTGATTTGCGGTATTTTCGTCTAGGAACCATACCTTCCTGAATCGACCTTTTTTTCCTTTCCCGGAACGTGGTGTTCTTTATCTTCGGCTGCAGGAAATCTTATTAGCCATTGATCACGAGCTCAGCTCTACGCGCAGGACATCATGGCTGTTACACCCCCGGCCTATTCCCACGACGCGGAGAAAGACACCAAAATCACACCTGCTGGCGTGACCACTGAAGACCACCTCGGACAGCAGAATGTCTTTGGAGATGAGACGCACCGGAGGCTGAAAGGCCGCCATATCCAATTGATTGGAATTGGTGGTACAATTGGCACAGTTTTATTTGTATGGCATTCCATCATGTCTTGTAGTCTTGGCGCCACATATGGCCTTCAATCTACCATAGGGCTATACTTGTGCCATTCATAATGCTCTGATTGCTAACGAAAAAACTCCTAGGTTCAAATTGGCAAAGGTCTTATGCAAGGCGGTCCTGGTAGCCTTTTCATTGCCTTCTCATTCTGGTGTCTCATTGTCCTCACAATCACCATGTGCATAGCGGAGATGGTCTCTTACACCCCGATTTCATCTCCGTTCGTCCGGTTTGCAGGTATTTACGTCGATGAGGCTCTAGGTTTCGCCGCAGGATGGAATTTCTTCATTTTTGAAGCTGCTCTCGTACCCTTCGAAGTAACAGCGTGCCACTTCATCCTCCAGTTCTGGACCGATGCCATCCCTGTTGGCGCCACCATCGCGGTGATCATCGTTCTTTACGCGCTCATCAACCTCATGGCGATTCAGTACTTCGGCGAAACTGAATTCTGGGCTGCCATCGGAAAAGTCATCTTGATCGTTGGGCTTATTCTCTTTACCTTCATTGTGATGGTAGGCGGCAATCCTCAGCGTGATGCCTTTGGGTTCACATATTGGAAGAGTCCTGGAGCCTTTGCTGAGCTTTACTATGAAGGTGCCCTAGGTAAATTCGTGGGCTTCATGGGCTGTCTCATCCAAGCAGCCTTCTCTATCGCCGGCCCTGATTATGTTGCGATGGCAGCTGGAGAGGCAGAAAATCCCCGCAAAGTCCTGCCGCGTGCTTTCAAGACCGTGTTCTACCGCCTGACGTGCTTTTTTGTACTTGGATCGCTCTGTGTGGGTATTCTAGTGCCCTATGATGACCCTAACATGATTGCGGCCTTCAGGGATGGTAAAGCTGGCGCTGCTGCTTCACCATACGTTATTGCAATGGACCGTCTCGGTATCCGTGTTCTGCCTCACATTGTCAACGCCATGATTCTGGTCTCGGCATTTTCAGCAGGAAATTCCTATGTCTTCTGTGCTACGAGGTCACTATATGGTCTTGCACTTGAGGGTAAAGCACCTCGATTTCTAAGAATTTGCACCAGGACAGGTGTTCCCATCTACTGTGTTGCCGTCGTTCTGGTCATCGCTCTTCTCTCTTTTCTTCAACTCTCAAACAGCTCAGCTGTTGTTTTGAGCTGGTTTGTCTCGCTGGTCACAGCGTCTCAGCTAATCAACTTTTCTGTGATTTGCTTCACCTATATCTGCTTCCATCGTGCCATGAAGGTCCAGGGATTTGACCGGTCTACACTTCCCTACCGGGCATGGTTCATGCCTCATGCGGCGTATGTCGGTATGGTGGCAACATTTATTATGGTGTTTGTAGGCGGCTACACAGTATTCCTACCAGGACATTGGGATGTCCCTAGTTTCCTTTTCTCGTAAGTTCCCTTCCCCCAGGAAAAACAAACCTAATCATTCCAGGTACACCTCGGTCGGATTGTTCCCCGTGCTATATGTCGGATGGAAGATTGTGCACAAGACGAAAAATGCTAAGCCCGCAGAAATCGATCTCCGGCATAATCTGGCTTCAATTGAGGAATACGAGCAAAATTATGTGCCTAAACCACCTGGGTATGATCAAGTTTGAACCGAATCAATGTGCGAAGTGCTAACAATGCCATCTAGAAACAAGTTTGAAAAGATTCTCCAACTTCTGTTTGGTTGAGGATGATGGCCGAATACTGTAAAACAAAAAAGAAATGGGCAACTTTGGAGACAAAAAGGCGACCAACATAGAACCAAGAATAGCACGCGAAAGCGATACCCTCATGAGATCTATGACTTCCTTATTGAGCCATTATTATTAATAGAATCCAGTACCTTCGCATCTCATGACAGCCGTGATAACGATCGTAGAGGAATTTGCTAGACTTGGCCAGTCACATATCTAGAAGCTCGCAGTAAAACAACAAGCCTACGCGAACAACAATCGAAATAGGCTAGGAATTACATTCGTAGACAAACTTCAAAAAAGATGTCATATCGGGACGCACGAGTTGCCTGTCCAAGTTTGATTAGGTATCAAGTTCCCTCCAAACGGTAGAATTACGCCTGTCGCTGAGATTACGGCAAGTCATCCTCCGCTTATGTCATCACTCTTATGGAACTTGGTGAACCCGCCTTGTTCTCGCCGGATCATCACGTCACGGCCCATTAACATCCGCTTCCCATCATGTCAACACCTGAGCGCCGACTCCGGAGGACATCCACCGCATGTGATTTTTGCAGGAAGAGAAAGGTAGTTCATTGTTGGAGAGTTAAAGAACTGTAGCTCACGTATCCCAGTTAGGTTGTGATAACGCAAGACCTAAATGCGAAAACTGCCAGGGTCGCGCCGTAGAATGCACGTATTCTGCGAGAACGGCATCAATCAGGTAATGACGCTCTGTAACCTCGCACAAATTCACTGGCTCAAATTGCTTGCAGGCCTTCGAATGCGCGTATACGCAAACTTGAAGAGGAAAATGCTCGTCTCCGCCAGCAACTGCAGTCACAGAGCCCGGAGACTGGGAGGGTTGAGCATTCTGATACACCTTCATTATCTCATACTGAGCGTACCAGCAAACGAAGTAATGAAATCTCGCCCTCTATTGTAGTGGGGATAGGCCAGGCAAATGTTCCCTTACGGCCGACACACACCCACGTAGTGTCGTTGGCCTACCCGCCGACAACGACCGGGCAGCCAGAAGACCATGTATTTCACGGACCTTCAGGCGGCATGGTCGATGCAAATGCATCCAGGAATCTAGGTCATTCTGCAAACATCTTGGACCAATCGGCTGTTAAGGATCAACTGTTAGCAGAGTCAACTCGTCAGCGTGAGTTCTTATCAGTCTGTAATATGGCAAATAAACTAACTT
Source organism: Fusarium graminum (assembly GCA_013266165.1). NCBI lineage: Eukaryota > Fungi > Ascomycota > Sordariomycetes > Hypocreales > Nectriaceae > Fusarium > Fusarium graminum. The sequence goes on from JAAGWP010000162.1 coordinate 120,216, forward strand.
GGAGCCAGGACAGCTTGAGAGTATCAACCTGAGAACAGGGAAGCTGAGCTTTGGAGGAGTTGATTCTAAAACAGGAATGGAACTCTTCGCCAATTTTTGGAACCGCCAACACTACATAGGTTCAGTCGTGTATCGACCAGCCTTTATGCGCGATATGGCTTGCCAAGGTCCTTACTTCTCTGAGTTGCTCCTCAACGCCATATTATTCTCTGGTTCCAAGCATACGGCAGCATCGGCCACTCTACTAGAGGCCAATGATTTAAATTTTATAGGTCGCCCATTTCGCGTCAAGTTCGAGCAAATCTTACATGACTCCGGCTCTCAGATTTTGTTGAAAAGCGAGATCACTACCATACAAGCGCTGCTAGTTGTGGCGGATGCTTTGTTCTCTTGGTGCAATGAGAGGAGTTTGTCCTGGCACTACATGGGCATTGCGATTAACATGATAGTTGACCTTGGACTTCACATTGATGGCCCAGCTCGGGTGTCTTTTGGAAAGAATTCTGCCGAAGACACAGAGATAGCACGTCGTTTATTCTGGGCAGCTTTTAGTGAGTTATTCTACAATACACAATAACACATGGCTAACCTCATTCAGCCTTGGACAAAATTCAGTCCATCTATCAGGGACGTCCCAGTCGGCTGCGCGATCAGGACAATAGCGTGCGAATCAGATTTCTCGATGAGTTTGAAGAATTGGAAGACTTTAACACGCATACATATTCTGAACAGCCAAAACGCTTAGACTGTCCAACATATAGCGTCACTACATTTGTGCAGCTTTGCAAGCTGAGCAGCATCATTGACAGGGCACTTTGCGCGCTTTACAGTGAGAGAAGCTCCGCAAAAAGTGCAGATGAGCTATGGGAGGCTGCTCAAGTGCTTCGCAGTGAACTCAGATTCTGGAAAGATGGCATGCCTAAGAATTTGCAAGTTCATCAAGACGATATTGCCAATTCTACCATCCTCCCCCATACGTTGTCACTAGTGTGCGTTGATGCTTTAAGTTCCTGTGGAAATATACTGATTTGTCTAGGGCGCTATACAACTCGTTGATCATCCTAGTATACCGACCGTTTCTTTCAGAGGGCCATCTCTCGTCCGTTTCAGCTACCGCAGCCCCGGACGCCTTCTCCAACTGCGCCAAGGCAGCGTTGGAAATACATCAGATCCTACACCTCTATCAGCAACACTTTTGCTTGAAGATGGCACCTTACTTCATCTCGTATGCCACCTATGTGAGTGGGACAATTCACGTTCGCATGGCTGTACAGAAGGGCCCTGGCTCGCAGGCTCACACATGTCTGCGAACTTGCCTGGAGGTTTTGTCTATACAACAGACCTGGTGTCACGCTCCCAAGAGGACGCTGAAGATCTTGCTCGGTATCATGCGGCGATTAGGAGTTCATATTGGAGACTTCGTCGCGATAGAGCCCACAGACTGTGGGAAGACTGGAACAGAAGGCATGGCTCTGTTTCAGCAGGAGATTGTGAGCGCTGAATCAATAAGTCGAGAATCCATCACACCAACCTTGCCGTCGCGAACATCCGTATCAGCCTTCGACACATCGAAGGACTTCACGGTGGATACCGATCTAGAAGTAACAGACTTCGACATTGAGCAGTTCATGCAGACTTTCATATCCGAGGCACCCTGTTCTTCACAACAGGCTCCCGCGATGCTCCAACATGGAGATCCTCAGCTTGGGATGACTAGTTATGAGACGGAAGCCCGACAGGTTACAGATCAAGATATGAGGGTTTTCGACAGCTTATTTGGGGTCGATTATGACGTACGATAACGATTAAGGCCTCCTGCAACCAACAGGATTTCAAAAACTTTGTATCGAGGGACACACGGACCGATGAATTGAAGCAGATATTGGTATCGCACATAACAATCACGTTAGTGTACGTTTTATTGGGTCAACTACGTCACTCGTGGCGGCCAGCCCTGTTTGAGGCTTCAGTTGCGCTATCCAATACCGACTTGCGACCTGCATCAGAGTGAAGAAAATAACTCGGTAAACAAAGAGACATCGTAACACTTGATTGGCAATTGCAGCAAGTCTGTTGGCTTGGCCATGAGATTGAGGATGTGCCGAATACCGATTCTGCGGGAGATCAACGTCAGTTCTTCAACCACGCCACACGTCATTGCGCTTTTAGTCGATTAGCGAATTGTGCTGTGACTCCCGTCGTATCCGAAAGTAGTCCTGGAAAACATATAACTTGGCAGAGCCGCATATCTTGGCAACTTCAGTTCAGCAGAAATTCACAATCACAATAAACAACTATGGCCCCCACACCCAGCGCTGATGTCCTCGGCTACGAAAAGTCAATATTCGATGCCGGCCTTCACTTTGCTCGGCCTGCATTCACATTCCAACCTTCAGCCTGGGAAACACTAGCCAGAGAAGCCCTTTCTGCCACATCATGGGGCTATATTCACGGGAACTGTGGTAATGGAACCACATATCAGAATAATATCAACTCTTTCTCTCGTTGGTCCATCATTCCAAACCGGCTTGTGCCCAGTCGAAAGGACGAGAATGGTAATGAGCAGTTCTCTGATACCGCCACTAAGGTCCTCGGTCAGACCCTTCCTTTCCCATTAGCAATTGCACCTATCGGAGTGCAGAAGATCTTCAATCCCGAAGGAGAATCAGCTGCGGCTCGAGCTGCTGCGTCGCTTGGAATACCTTATACGCTTAGTACCGCGTCCAGTACGAGTATCGAAGATGTGGCAGAGGCAAATGGCAAGGATGCGCCTCGCTGGTTTCAACTCTACTGGCCTAGTCGAGAACATGACGACATCACAATATCGATGCTGCAAAGAGCCAAAGCATCGGGATACGCCGCACTTTTCGTCACCCTTGACACATATGTTCTTGGATGGCGCCCCAGCGATTTAGACAATGGCTACAACCCTTTTATCCACCCTGATCACATCGGCGTCGAAATCGGTCTAACAGATCCTGTTTTCAAGCAACGGTTCAAGGAGGAGCATGGATATGATATCACCGATGCACCCAGTGGAGCATACCAAGCGGCTCAAGGTGGATCGTCAGGAGGCGGTCTCGGCACCGCTGCCCGAGAGTGGGCCAAGATCGTATTTCCTGGACATTCACATTCTTGGGAAGACATTAAGTTCTTGAAGGAGCACTGGGATGGACCGATTGTCCTTAAGGGCATCCAAAGTGTCCCAGATGCCAGAAAATGCGTCGAGGCTGGTGTCCAAGGAATTGTCGTGAGCAACCACGGTGGTAGACAGCAAGACGGTGGAGTAAGCAGTTTGGGTATGCTTCCAAGAATCGTCGATGCCGTCGGCGACAAGCTTGATATCTTCTTCGATAGCGGCGTCAGATGCGGCGCTGACATTATGAAGGCTCTTGCGTTGGGAGCCAAGTGTGTCCTCATCGGCCGTCCTTATGCGTATGGTCTGGCGTTGGGAGGAGAAGATGGGGTAAGGCACGTTCTCCGGGCGTTGTGTGGTGATTTGACGATGAATATGCATCTGGCTGGTCTGAGGGATGTGAGTGAGGTTACTCGCGATATCCTTATCAGGGAGAGTGATGTTGTATAGGTTGACAGAATGTTTACGACTAATAGAGATTTGAGTCGCCACTAGATTAATATAATTTGAATAGAGATGCAGAAAACGTATAATCAGTGAATATGTGAGATGCCGAGCGCGTTTGTGTCTTGGAGAGATACACATTAAGGTCAAAGTTGATTATAATCCAGCATGTTCGAATGTCAAGAACGTCAAAAGCTGTTGGCGGATCATATTTATGATGATGATATTGTCTGTTCATCAGCACGCAGATAATGTCGCAACGCGATTCCATAGGACATATTGTTGTGTCGGCAAGACCAATTGAGGTCTCTCAGTGGTACATGAACGTTTTAGTAAGTGATTGTACAGTCTTGCCGTCGCAGCAAAGAGGTCAGATTCATAGAAATAAACGTTGCATACCTAGACAAGCTTTTTATACATCATCAAGGGATTGAGGATTTATGGTATTTGCAATGACAACAATCCGCGGTGCAATCTTGCGTGAGCTTACTTGGCTGTTAATTTGGTTTGAGCTCGCAATGGTCACTATTTTCAGTCGCAGGGAAAGGTCTAGCACGGATATAGTTAGCACATCTATCCTCAAGGCTGAGTTTATGCGAAAAATTCCTGCATCTTGATATGAAACAAGACCGGAGTCGTTCTTCCTGTCGGTCCCGAAATCTTCGGGGCTGAGGCATTGAAGGAAGCGGGTCGTTAAATACGCGAGACCGCTTGATGACAGGACTAAGGCTTTCACTGGTCGGTGTGTGATCAATGCAGGACATCTTATTTCCGATGTATGGCCATCGGATGATTTTACTTGTAGTTTGTGTTGTGAAGTTACAGAGACGCAGGAGCTTGAATAAATGTGAGAGCATTTTTGAAGGCCAATAGTGTTGAGTATCAAACCAATGTTTGGTGTACATGCAACTTTAACTTAGTAGGTTATCTGGACTACGAGACAGAGCCTGCACTGAAGCTAAAAAGGATCACTCGCTGAAACAACTGCCTGGCTAGTGAGGCTCATAGACCCTCTGTAATTCAAACATCCTAAAGGATGACAATCCTTGTGCCTGGGCTTGTATTGGATCAGCACAATCACTTAAGAGGTGTTGACACCTGACGTCGCGTGCCTACTTGCCCATTACTGCTCGTCTCTATCACCAAAGGTTGTTCTACCAGTCGATATGGCGCATTCATACGTATCTTTCCTTCTGGCGTTTCTGTCTCTAGGGCAGATAATCTCTGCTGGCAATTTCATCAATCCTCCACCGTCCGACTCTGTAATCGATAATCCCGTGTATCAATTGGGAGATAGATTGAAGATTACTTGGCAGGCGGCCGCTGAATTTACTGATCTTACCATGTGGCAAACGAACACAGGCCAGAGGTATAATTTGCAGTGTAAGTCTGAGACATTCTGCCATGTGAGCGTCCAGTTAATTCTTCAATAGCGAACAGCAAGTCAAAAGAATACGAATGGATTGTGTCGTACCAAGGAATTGATCCCGCCAACGGAACCTCTTTCAGCTTTTGGATGTTCAAGACGGGCGACACAGGATCTCTGTTTTCAAGCCATACATTCAACATAAGCGATCCCTCGACACTTACCACATCGTCACCTACATCCTTAGAGACCGCACCTCCGAAGACGCGTACCAAGAACACCAGCGAAGCCATGACCACCACCGATGAAGCTGCGTCAACGAGTACAGCTACGGAAGAGTCTTCAACGTCCGAACTGTCTACTGGAGCAGTTGCCGGTGTTGCAGTGGGCGCGGTGGTGGGAGGTCTATTATTAGTCGGCACTGGATTCATGCTATGGAGAAGGAAGAAGCGTTCGACGCCTACGATAGACCCGTCCCTCGCAGAAGTAAAGAATGCTTATGCGCCAGTTGAAGCGCCGCATGATAATACTATGCATCAAGGGCCATGGGAAATGGGTGGCTCTACACATTTTGTGCACGAATTGCCAGTCGAGAGGGGCCACAGGATTTAGCAGGTTTGTTTACAAGGACTTTGTTTACTACAAAGTAGTTGAGACATTGGTTATTCTCAGCAATGAATCTTAAATTATGCGCTTGAACACAACGGACTGCCAATTGTTTTGCAATGAGCGTCGCAAGAATTCTCGACTTTACCAGGTCTACTGCTACCGTTCACCTTGATAAGTAAACAAACTCTTTGGGAGAATGTGACAGGAGTTTATAGATGAAGCTATGGTCCCTTTTTACCCAGCATGACTCCAAGTGACTCCGAGTGACTCCGAGTGACTCCCAAGTGTTATTGTTTAGCCCTGCTGCCAAAGCAGGCTCATTGACTATGCGAATTGATAATGTACACTGGCTGATGATCGAAGAAGCGCGGCACAGCAACGTATCAAAAGCATAGAATCCCGCCCAAATACCATATCCATCATGAGTGGCCGTATTCACAGTCACAGCAGCGAGGATGTGTAACCCGATATTGCTACCAAAGATATGAGAATTTGGTCATTCAGCTTTCCAAAGACGCCATTTGATGAGATCGATCCTATTCAAGGTTTCTTATGGAACTTTTGATTCTTCGAACCGCTTCAGCGATGCCTAGCCAATGATATATGGTCGTTGTTCGTCATCGTATGTACATACTCGGTTGCATGCATCCGCTGTACAACATTCAATGTGGGCAAAGTTCCTTTGGTCTCGTATATATATATATATATATAT